>JAVLUX010000228.1:440000-507500 GCA_032164185.1 Moxostoma hubbsi
ATTCAGGTTTGGACACACACACACACACACACACTCTCATCCCTCATCTGTTTAGCACAATGTAGGGCATTTCATTTATTACAGTAATGCTGTTCACGTCATGTCAGAATTACCATAGTTTCGAGTTTCCAACTAGTTTAAGACTACAATTTTTATGAAAGCTCCAATTTCACTTGACTATTGTGACATTATGTATAAAAATATCATGCCTTTAAAGGAATAATTCACCCAAAGTTGAAAATTCTGTCATTAGTTAAACACTCATTTCTTTCTAAACCCATACGACTTTCTAGTGACACATCAATAACATCAACTGTTGGTGCATCTTGTGACCAAAGGTCATGACGTCATAACACAAGAACCAGTGAGGTTTAATACTATTGACATTTCGTCATATTTGATTCGAGTTAATAATGACTTCAGTCTGTTCATCATCCAAATTGATTGTATACCTTTAGAAGACTTGGAAAACGGTGCACGGGTATGACATTTTGGGTGTCTTTTAAAGCCTTAAAGTGAGCAACTATCAAATGCTATTTTATTGAAACCAACAAATTGCAAATTTAAATTCTTTAGAATATAGCCTTTTGTGTTCATTGGTTTGGAACGACATGAGGGTGAATATAATTTAAATTATTTTATTTTATTTTAAACAGTTAAAGGTAGTTATGAAGCTGCATATATACATAACATGTGTCACAGATGATTGAGTCATAAGTGTCCCTATGGATCAACACACTTGCCAGTGCCCGAGTCCTGTCACCTTTTCAGGTTGGGTTTTTGTCTGATGGGAATGTGACATCATCGCCCAATGTTCTGTCTTGTGTTTCGTGTCCTGTCTTTGTGTTGAGGGCATGAGTCCTGGTGTGAGTTACGGCCATGCGCTCTGGTGATTTCAAGGTCCTGTCATTCTGTCAGGTTGGGTTTTTATCTGACAGTACCGTGACATCATCATCCCATGTCTTATGTTTTGTGACTTTCTTTGTGTGCGCATTGTGAGTTACCGCCGTGCGCTCTTTGGTTGGTCCTGTTTTATGTCCGAAGCATTGTGTCTCGACCCTGATTTCCTGTATGGTTCAGTGTTGGGATCCGGACACTCATGCTCCATGTTCCATGTTTGTTTTGTTCCAATTGTGTTGACGTATTTTCCTTCATGTGTTTCGGGTGCCGTCGGCATGCGGAATCAGCATTTCCATGAAAACCCTGATTGTTTCTATGGGAACGCTGATCATGACAACTCTCAGCTAGCGAGCAGCACCTGTCCCTTCTTTGTTCCTGCTTATTTTAATCCCCTCGTGTGTCATGTATTTTGCTGGATTGTTGAATGTAGTTTAGTGAATGAATGTTGTAGTGTTGATGTGTGTTAGTGTGTTAAAGCAACTAACCTCACTCTCTCTGCCTAGTTGCTCCTGTCTCGTGTATCTGTTTGATTGCCTGTCTCTGCCCACGTGTCAGGAGTGTGGTTACCTTCCAGTTTGCTAAACACTTATTCTCTACACTCAAATCTTCAATTGAGGATTCCTTGTTTCTGCCCATGTGTCGGTAGAGTGGTGCATGTGTTCTCAGCGCACACGGGTCATAAGCGGAGGATCTCCTCACTGCACGGTGGGCGCGCTCTTCACGGAGGATTCCTCACAGATCTGCCTAAGTTATTAGTTATTGTAAATAAATCCTTTGAACTGTTTCTCTGCTCTTGGGTCTCTGTCTCGCTCTCGCTTTGTCTGACAGCTTTTACGAATTTGTACAAACTTGTCACCTCATACTATTGTGATAAATTCTCGTGAGATTGATTCAGTCATGTTAATATATTCGAACTGTGTCTCAGCACATGCTTATGTGTTGACAGCCAATGCAAGGTCATTAAGTACAATATAAGCTATGTTTTCTTATTAAAGTTACTCTTCAGTGAATGTCGTTAGTTAAAACTAATGCTTGTAATATAAGCCTCCAGGAACCTGTTTCATCTTGTCTGAGTGCAGTCTATCCAAAATATGATGTACTATAAAAATACTAGCAAAGAATACAGAGCATAAACTAATGTAATGAGAATAAATAAATGCAAACTCTGTATTTGTATACTGTTTCATACTCATTAGATAGACTCCAACAGATCAGTATTCATTTACTATTCAAAAGTTATTTTTAATCATGCAACCAGCCATCAATATTTATTGTATGACAATCAAAGAACATTTCTTGTACAATCTGATAACTCATTACAACATTACAACATTATAGAGTTTATAATCTTATCATTTTAAGAGGAATGTTTATCAGGCTCCAAAGCTCAATTGGAGCGAACAGTCTTAGTTGTGACATGTGCATCCTAACGCACTCTCTTCCAAAATGTTACTTTATATCTTAGCTCTGTCAGGTGTTCAACTGCTGTAAATTGAGTCATTCTTAAGCTGACTTAACTTGCTTTGTATGCAAAATCTTTTAGTCATTCTGTAATACCACCACAACAAAGAAAACGTGATGATTCACTCTTTTTCACAGATAAATGAATCACATATTCTGTTATTAAAGCACAAACACAATCAGCAGGCGATTTCTAAAAATGCACTTATCCACATACCGCATAGTCTCTGGTGTGAGCACCCAGCGCTGGAAAAAATTCAAATGCTCAAGAAGTGCTTGAATTACATTGCCCAAATCATTTGCCAAATTGTATGAGGGCCAGTAACACAGGATTTGACCAAATAAAACCTGAGAGGCAAGTTGAGGGCCAGGCCTCTCACTGTTGGAGCAGTTTACATTGAGGCTGCCGGTGGAGCTTCTAAGAGGAATCTGTAATTTGAATTAAATGTTTTACTTGTGGCTAGAAGAGGCCACAGACCACAGAGAAATTATTGCTATTGAGAGTCCATACTGGGACTCTGAACCATAACTGTAGCTAAATGTTCCTAAGAGAGAGAGAGAGAGAAAAGAAAGAGAGAGAGAGAATACCTAGCACTGCTTTGGCTGTAATGCTTATCCCCAAGAATGTCTTTTAACATTTGCAGTGAAAATGACCCTTTATCTGTATTGTTTTTGACAGTAATGCCAACCTTGAAAAAAAGGAACTCACAAAAATCATTCCAAGTGTCTTTATCTTTCACAGTTCACTACCACAAATGCCTTGCATCACTTTTTGTGTCATGAATAATGAAGTCATTAGTCTAAAGTGCAGGGAATTACTACAAGCTCTCAGCTATAGAATTGTTTATCCACTGAAATCAGCAAAAGCCTGATGCCAGAAAAAACACAATTGTTTGTTTCATGGTTGTGTGGGCATTAAAGCAAGCTGAACTCTTTGGCATGGAGCAGGGAGCATGACTGGACAGCTTAGCTAACAAAGACAGATTAACACATTTTGAAGCTGTACACGAGCAGTGCTTTGTGTGAAAGACGGCTAGCAACTCTAATCTATTTGCTGTGAATTGTTGTGCTTTGTCTGCCAAAAAAAAAAACTGGTTAATACGATTCCCAGCACACCCACACCAAACATCTGATACTGGCAAAAGACTGGTAAGATGTCTGCTAAGGGAACCATTAGTCACTACAGATACTTATTCTGAAATCATTCATGCAAACAATACTGCAACATAACACTCCCGTGTTTTGAAAAAAAAGTGGACTTTTTCATAAATGTTTTGCATAAGTGCTTTCTAATGGAAAATGAGAGGGTTTGACATGATGTTAAAAAAAAAATATTTCTCAGTTAAATATCTAGAGGCAACTATAAGTAAGCCATTCGTTGGTTGACCTCCTAAATAATATAAACACTGTGCTCTGTTGTGCTTTCAAAACATTACTTTGTTTGTTTGAGCGGGATGGGTGGGATTATCTGACCACGTGTGCGGGCACTTAAGAAAACAGCTTTTTGCAGGAATCAGATTTCTGAAACAGCATGTAAGTGAGAAAGATATTTTCATATTTTCACGGGAGCCTCCGTTCGGGCGTACCAGTGGGAGGTCTCTCGGGAGGTGAGAATTGCACACGGCACCCCAACCCTGTTTGGAAGTGTCTGTGGAGATCAGGACACGTCGGGACACCTGCTGCAAAGCGACTCCTGCCCGTAAAAAGGTCTGTCCAGGTCTGTCCAGGGTTTGAAAATTTGGTGGCAGGCAGGGGTGATAAACACACGTTGCGTGCCACGGTGCCATGCTCATCTCAGGACTCGAGTCTGGAGCCAGTGCTGACGCGGTCTCATATGCATCAACCCCAGGGGCGCGACTGCCACGGAGGATGCCATATGCCCCTGGCCTGAACGAGGTGAGGCATTTCAGCACCGAGTGTGCGTGCTCGTTGGTGAGGCGTGCTGACATTGAGACCGAGTCTAACTCCATGCCGAGAAAAGAAATGCTCTGAACCAGGGCGAGCTTGCTCTTTTCCCTGTTGACCTGAAGCCCTAAACGGCTGAGGTGCCTGAGCACCTGGTCCCTGTGGGCGCATAGTAACTCTCGGGAGTGGGCCAGGATGAGCCAATCATCGAGGTAGTTGAGTATGCGAACGCCTGCTTCCCAAAGCGGGGTAAAGGCTGCCTCTGCGACCTTCGTAAAGACACTAGGGGACCGGGACATGCCGAAGGAGAGGACTTTATACTGATATGCCTGGCCATCGAACACAAACCGTAGAAAGGGTCGATGTCAAGGCAAGATTAAGATGTGGAAGTACGCATCCTTCAGGTCTACCACTGCGAACCAATCTAGATGCCTAATGCAAGTTAGGTTGTGTCTTTGCGTGAGCATTTTGAATGTGAGTTTGTGCAAGGCCCAGTTGAAAACTCGCAAGTCCAAGATCGGTCGTAAACTTCCACCTTTTTTGGGTACAATGAAGTAAGGGCTGTAGAAACCCTTCTTCATCTCGGCTGGAGGGACAGGCTCTATTGTGTTTTTGATTAAAAAAGTCGCGATTTCCGCTCACAGGGATTTGGCATCTTCGCCGTGTACTGCGGTAAAGCGGACGCCCCCGAAGGGGGGAGGAGGGGAGGATTCAAACTGAATTGCATAACCGAGTCGGATGGTCCTGTCCAAGCAGTGTGACGGATTGGGAAGTGAAAGCCACGTGTCCTATCTACGTGCTAGGGGCACTTAGGGGACGATTATTTTTGATGTACCCGGTGGGGGTTGGCAGTGGTGCGGAGCAGGTAATACTGCGTCGGGAGGCAAAAGCGCGTACCGAGGCTCTGGTACTGAGAGAAGACTCGAAGCACTTACCTCACTTCGCACACCCGGCAGGGTGCGGGTCAGTGACTGAGGTGGAGGTCCCATGGAGGCATCCTCTAGACTCGTCAGAACCAGCCGGCCGGGGGACAACAGTCGTGGGGCTGGAGGCAAAGTGTCTGCGTCCAATGTGCCTGAACTGTTGAGGTGTGCTGTGAGAATGGCATTTGCGGGCCAGAGGAAATTGCTCTTTTATTGAGAATGTGGATACCGCAGCCCAAAGGGGGTGCGGCAAAGTAAATAAACTTAACTGAAGATTCTCCTCCCGGCCCTCCACCGGGGGACGGAGTGGTATGCTTACCAGCTCCATAGCAACGTCTCGGTCTCTGGGTCATCCATCTCAGGAACGCTTGGGAGCCTTCTGGGTCCTAGAGGGGGTTCGTGAGATGGGGGGGCATGCACTTCCTGCGGGGAACACAACGCTGGGGCTGAGAGCTGGGCCCAGGCTGAGGTGGAGCTACACGTTTCTTGGAAGCTGCAGGAGGATGCCCTCAATGGGCAGACGGGGCAAGGCCCATGCTGGAAGTGCGATGGGGCATGATGTGAGAGATGGCCTCCGTCTGCTTCTTCACTGCTGAGAACTGCTGGGCAAAGTCCTCGACAGTGTCGCCGAAAAGGCCGAACCGGGAGACAGGCACGTTGAGAAAGCGTGCCCGAGTGACACCGGGCCTATGTGGCCCTGAGGGAAAGGTGACCTTCGTGGCCCTGAGGGCGAGGTCAGTTGCTGAGCACAGTTCCTGCAGAACGTTGGGGTTAGGACTACCCAAGTGCAGATCTTTAAGTGCCTTGGCCTGGTGGACTTGCAGAAGGGCCATGGCATGCAAGGCGGAAGCGACCTGTCCGGTGTCGCTGTAGGCTTTGGAGGTCAATGAGGACGTCATCCTACAGGCCCTGGAGGGGAGCACCAGGTGATCCTGCCAGGTGGTGGCGTTTTCGGAACACAGGTGGATCGCAACCGCTCTGTCCACCTGGGGGACCGCAGTGTACCTGTGGACCATTCTGTCCGTCGAGGGTAGTGAGAGTGGATGAGCGAGAGGATCGATTACAGGCAGTGAAAGGTGCCCTCCACGACCTCGTCAGCTCATCATGCACTTTCGGGAAGAAAGGAACCGGTGGGGGGCGTGGCTGTAAGTGGCGCGCAGACCTGAGGAACCAATCATACAGCCGCGAAGGCTGTGGGAGGACGGAGGATTCCAGTCCAACCCCATGCTGACAGCAGCCCAGTCAAGCATGTCGGCCATCTGGGCGTCAGCCTCTGACTGGGCATGCTGACCCGAAGGTGGCAGCCCAATAGAGTCTTCCACGTCAGACGCCGGAACATTCTCCGATGCAGCGGTGAACTCACTATCCAGCTCAGGGGGCTCAAGAGGATAGGCAGACTGGCCGTGAGGTGAGCTGCTGTCACCCCGAGCCCGGGTGGAAGTCAACGAGCGTGTCGGGAGGCAGGTGGTTCGTGGGGACGTACCTGGCAAAACCAAGCCCGCAACCATCCCCAAATCGCCTCCATCGCCAGCCGGGTTGTCCTCAATCCCGTGGGAAGAAGGAGCGATGCGGGGGATGGCTGGAGTGGTGTTCCTTTTTAGGAAGGAAAGTCACGACCGCAACGTTGCCATGGAAAGGTTCTCACAGTTAGAACACGAACCATCCACAAACCATCCACAAATGCTGCCTTGGTGTGATCGTGGCCCAGACACACGAGGCAGCGCCTGTGACCATCAGGAGCAGAGAGAACTCAACAGCATCCAGGAACTACACAAGGGCAGAAAGGCTTTATAAAGACGCATCCTGAAAAGGACGTTCAATGCACTGTGTATTGCTCTTTTAGAGAAAATCAATCTTTTAGGAAAATGTATCTTTTAATAGCGCTGTCGAAGTGCCCAGGGGCAAAGCTGCACTGCCGTGCAGAGAAGGAGAAAGCCGCTGATATGCGCCGTAGATCCAACAGCATACGCTCAGAGATGAGAGGCTCGCACAAACGGTTGGCTCCGAAGAAAATTTCTGAATGAACAGACACATTTCCCTCCCTTTATACCTGTATGTCCGGGGGCGGGACATGCAAATTCTGTCTGCCAATTTCTCATTGGCCTTTTCTCAAAGTTCAGAGATGCATAAGGCTCTCAAGAGAGACCCCTAGTGTCGCTTCTTCAACACAATGTTGAAGTGAGCGACAGACGGGGAAATAGTGTTTGGGAAACCTTTGTGAAATAAAAAACTTTATTACAGTAGTGCAATTGTGTTTGGTGCTGCTAGTGGTGCAAAAATGACACGCTTTACCTTTAAGAATTTTCTTTTATATTAATGTACTGGCCAAGTACTGGGTCTATACCTTAAAATTGCATTAAGAATGCTGCTACTATTGTAAACATGAACTAAAATTATTCCTTTTTATTTAAATGTGTTTAACTTTACTAAGTATAAAATTAGTTCAAATAATTCCAAAGCAAATGAATTGCTTTGCCATTTATCATACTATACTGTTGAGATATCAGCATTTATTCTGCATCTTATTTGAAGAAACATATTGAAGTAAATTCTGCTTACCATATTCTCTGTATCTCTAATGTATGTAAATTAGCTATCTATCACTGAGATTATTGTGTTGCTGTGAGAGATTTATGTAATGTAGCAATAGAGCTGGTCGATAAAATGATCTCAATATTATTCTGAAAAAAATGATCTACAGTGCATTCATAAAGCATTCAGACCCCTTAATTTTTTCACATTTTGTTATGTTGCAGCCTTATGCTAAAATTCTTTAAATTATTATTTTTTCATATCAATCTACATGCCATATCCCATAATGACAAAGAAAAAACAAATTTTGGATAACTTTGTAAATTTATTAAAAAGAAAAACTACTTGATTGAAGCACCTTTGGCAGCAATTACAGCATCAAGTCTTTTGGGGTATGATGTGACAAGCTTTGCACACCTGGATTTGGGGATTTTCTACCATTCTACTCTGAAGATCCTCTCAAGCTCTGTCAGGTTGGATGGGGACCATCCATGGACAGCCATTTTCAGGTCTCTCCAGAGATGTTCGATTGGGATCAAGTCCGGCTCTGGCTGGGCCACTCAAGGACATTCATAGAGTTCTCCCTAGCCAATCTTGTGTTGTCTTGACTGTGTGCTTAGGGTCATTGTCCTGTTGGAAGGTGAACCTTCGGTCCAGTCTAAGGTCTTGAGTGCTCTGGATCAGGTTTTCATTGAGGATATCTGTGTTCTGCTGCATTCAGCTTTCCTTCAACCCTGACCAGACCCCCAGTCCCTGTTGCTGAAAAACACCCCCACAGCATTATGCTACCACCACCAAGCTTCACCGTTGGGATGGAATTGTGCAGGTGATGAGCGTTGCCGAGTTTCCTCCAGACAAGACGCCTGGAACTGAGGCCAAACTGTTCAATTGTCATTTCATCAGACCAGAGAAACTTGTTTCTCACAGTCTCAGAGTTCTTTTGGTGCTTTTTTTCTGTCTTGCACTGAGGAGAGGCTTCTGTCTGGTCACTTTGCCATAAAGCCCAGATCGGTGGAGTGTTGTAGTGATGGTTGTCCTTCTGCAAGTTTCTCCCATCTCCACACATGATCTCTGGAGCTCAACCACAGTGACCATCAGGTTCTTGGTCATCTCTCTTACCAAGGCCCTTCTTCTCCGATTGCTCAATTTGGCCATGCAGCCAGCTCTAGGAAGATTCCTGGTTGTTCCAAACTTCTGCCAATTAAGAATCACAGAGGCCACTGTGCTCTTGGGAACCTTCAATGCAGCCATTTTTTTTTTGTAGCCTTTCCCAGTTCTGTGCCTCTACACAATCATATCTCTGAGCTCTGCAGGAAGTTCCTTTAACCTTATGGCTTGGTTTTTATATAGACATTTGTGTGAATTTCCAAATCATGTCCAATCAATTGAATTTGCCAAAGGTGGACTCCAATCAACATGTAGTAACATCTCAAAGATGATCCAGAGAAATGTGATACACCTGAGATAAATTTCAAGTGTCATAGCAAAAGGTCTGAATACTTATGTCAATGTGAAATTCATAAATTTGCAAAGTCATCAAAAATCTGTTTTTTGCTTTGCAATTAGGGGGTATGGAGTGTAGATTGATGTGGGAAAAAAATTATTAAAAGCATTTTAGCATATGGCTGCAACATAACAAAATGTGAGAAACAATTAAGGGTTCTGAATACACTCTGAATGCACTGTATATCGATTATGAACTTTGGAGTAATTTTCCATTTTTAGCCTGTAAAGTAATAAAACAGTGACATTTTAATAACAAAAAAATAATAGTATTATAATTTTTTTAATAATACCGTCTCCTGATGTAGAGAGTGTGTTAATTTGAATGATACGTTATCAGGAAAATGGAGATGATATCATACTTTATACTGTAATAATGCTCAGCCTTTATCAAGTTTTTCTAATGCCTGATAGAGAAGTAGAGCAATACGTCAGACAGAATTTTCCCATCAATCACAAATACACTTCAGAAAATTGTGCATCATGCATTAGAATGAAAACACAACTATTTATGGGCTTAAAAAATACAAGAACTAAAGTAATTGTACCAAAAATGTTGCCTTCCCCTGCTCTATTCCCCATCTATTGTGCAGGACGTGACATGCCGAGTGACGTATTTTTCTGCTATTTTATTTATTTTTTTGCATTGTTTTGAACATAATGTTTTTAACACAACAATAACTTACCCTGTTGGCATTAAGAGCAATTTAGAGCCAACACATAAACTGATTTGAATCTATTTGTTTCATACATTACGATTTAAATTGGTGACCAGTGTATTGAAAATAAATTTTTCATTTTCATCTCTGTAATCATGTCTCCCTGTTGTTATTTTTTGGGGGAATCAGATACATGTAGATAAGTGATGTATTTTTAAAGTTGGCAGTGAAAAAGAAAATTGTTGGAGATACCTACCTCATTTTCAAACTGCAGCATACAGTGTTTATTATAGCAACTCAGTACTCAATACTCACAACTCACTCCTCATGTGTACTTTTAAATGAGCTACTCTTTTTACTCTTACTTGAGTAGTTGTTAGGAAAGGTACTTTTACTCTACCCACAATACATTTTTTGGGAAGTAAAAGTACTTTTACTTGAGTATGATTTTTCAGTACTTGTTTCACCCCTGCACTAGTGTAAAGATGGTTATAGGTGATCATCTTATCAAAGCAAATGTAACTAATGACAACAAAACTCACCCCCTCCCCTCAAAAAAATTAATAAATAAACAACGAAAAGAAGAAAAAGACAGATATCCAAAACAATTTATCTTATGAGCAGGTAAGTAGCACTAAGCTATGACACTTAAAAATTCAGCTCAGGTGTATTCCATTTCACTGCAACACTCCAACAATCTGGGCTTTTCAGCAGAGAGGCCAAACAGAAGCCTCTCCACAGTGCAAGACACATGAAAGCCCACTTGGAATTTGCAAAAAAGCACCTAAAGAACTCTGAGACTGTGAGAAACAAGATTCTCTGGTCTGATGAAACGAAGATGGAACTGTTTGGCCTCAATTCTAAGCACCATGTCTGGAGGAAAACAGGCACCACTCATTACCTGCACAATACCATCCCACCAATGAAGCATGGTGGTTCTAGCATAATGCTGTGGGGGTGTTATTCAGCGACAGGGACATGGGGGTTGGTTAGGGTTTCAGGAAAACTGAACGCAGCAAAATACAGAGATATCCTTAATGAAAACCTGGTCCAGAATGCTCAGGACCTCAGACTGGGCTGAAGGTTCACCTTCCAACAGGACAATGACCCTAATCACACAGTCAAGACAACGCAAGGGTGGCTTAGGGATAATTCTGTGAATGTCCTTGAGTGGCCCAGTCACAGCCCAGACTTGAACTCAATCGAACATCTCTGGAGAGACCTGAAAATGGTTTTCCACCGATGGTCCCTATCTAACTTGACAGAGCTTGAGAGGATCTGAAGAGAATGGCAGAAAATCCCCAAATCCAGGTGTACAAAGGTTGTCGCATCATATACAAAAATACTTAAGGCTGTAATCGCTGCCAAATGTGCTTCAACTTAGTACTGAGTTAAGGGTCTGAATACTTATGTCAATGTGATATTTCAGTTTTTTATTTTTAATAAATTTGCTAAATTATCAAAATCTGGTGAGAGAAAATTATCATTTAAAGTAATTTATCTTAAGGCAGCAACATAACAAAATGTGAAAAAAAATGAAGGGGTATGAATACTTTCTGAATGCACTGTACATGTGTTGTAGTAGCTGGAGTTTATTTTCTTTATTTACGGACATGGTGTAAGCATGCATGGATGAATGACGGAAGATTGCAATTTCTTGCCAAATCCTTCCTGACAGCTCTAAAATATAAATCATTATTAAAGGCTTACCATAGTGCATTGGGGTAAGGCAAAAACATAGTTTGGAAGACAGATTGCTCATTCATGAAATGTTGTTCATTTCTAACAAAAAATCTAACATATTGCAGCTTTAAAGATTACTCAATTCAATTTGCTAGAAATGTCTCATACAATTGAAATGCTTAAAACTTAAAATATACTATATATTTATTTGTAATAAATATTTATTAAATGGTATTAAAGTCAAACAATTGTGTGCACAGCACAAATTATACATAACATTAAAGTATTACGTTTAGAATATGAATAATGCATTCTAAGCAAACTGCATTTTTGCAATTGTTGTGCAAATAGGCTTAGGATTTTTACTAACATTTTTTAAGTAAATAGTATATTGTTTTGGTATAACAGCTAGATTACTTTCTTTCTGCACCTCTGTACTACATTTATTTGTTGATATTTATTCATTTAGCACACGCTTTTATCCAAAGTGACTTACATTTTGTCATTGTCAAGTCATTTTTATTTGTATAGTGCACTTCACAACACACATTAGCTTTACAGAAAATCATGCATTGACAAAACATTTATCTGTAATATTTATAATGTCTTAAAGTGACCATTGTGTAGTTTGATTAAATATGATTGTAAATTCTGTATGAAAATTAAATAATTAAATAATACATTGTATTAATAACTCCAGTGAGCATGCCGAAGGCAACCGTGTCAAGGAACACAAAACTCCATAAGATGTTGGTTAATTGGGAAAAATAACCTGGAGTGAAACCAGGCTCACTGTGGGGGCCAGTTCCCCTCTGCTAACCAGCATGAATATAATGCCAACATTAGTTATGTATGTGCAGTGCAGGTCATGGTTTAAGATTAGTAAACTAAGGAAGTGTTGAGGTCCAGAGTTAAAAAATAAATAAATAAATAAAAGATTTATATGAACTGTAAGATTAATGATTTATGTCTCTGAAGTCCATCCTGGATTAACTGCAGAAGTTCACATAGATGCATTGTGCTTTGTTTGTTGGCTCATGAAGGCTTTTGTTGACAATGAATTGATAGTCTATATATTCTATTTCAGTAGTGTAGTCCATCAAAAAACAAAGGTGATTCAGGCAGAGATCAATGAGGTGCGTCGCATTTCAAATGGCAGGTTATTTCGGTGAGGTTCAGTGGGGTCCATCCTACGTCCAATGTTCAGGCAGTGGTATATGAAGTATCCAATGTCTTATGGCTGGAGTTGGCATCAGTTCATCCTCTGAAGTCCATCATAAAAGACTGAATTGATTTCTGGATAGCACCTGCTGCATTTAGTCATCATCACACAGAGACAAGTAGCAGTGGAGTCTAACACCAAGCAGGAACGGAGCTGGATATGAATCCCAAGGTGGAGACATGGAAACAAACAGAATAATATTAGTGTAAATGCCATTACATTTTATGCAGATTTATAGATCAAGATAGATGTTTCTGATTCCGGCAGACCTAACTAAAGCAGCCTAATTGTGAGCTGATTAATAAATTAGGTATATGTCTGGCTAAATACATGAGTCTTCAGTCTAGACTTAAACTGAGGGAGTGTGTCTGCATCTTGAACAGTGTTAGAGAGACTATTCCCTAGTTTAGGAGACAAACATTAAAAGGATCTACCTCCTTTTGTGAATTTTGATATTCTAGGAACTATTCACAGGCCAGAATTTTGCAAAGTAATGAATGTGATGGAATATAGCATGGTAGAAGGTCACTTAAGTACTGCGGAGCTAGACCATTTAAAGCTTTGTACGTAGTTAACAGAATGCTGTTCTACAAACTAAGCTAAGTAATAACTAATAACTAACTAATAACTAATACTAAGCTAACTTGTTCTAGGTTTAGTGTAATGTTGCCTCTCTTGTAAAATTATGATGCCAAAAACACGAGTTTGCAGTAAGGCAGTGTGTTGAGTCGTTCCTTTTATCCTGAGTGGAGTGGTTAAAAGGGAGTTATCTCTTTTTGCTAAATGACAATCATCTATTTGAGAGCTTGCCAGTGTCTCTGTACCTGCCTCTGTCTTTTCTTCACACACACTCATGTATTACTCACTCACACATTTGCAAATACACTGGCTTTGGAGGAGCTTTTGACATATTGAGATGTAGACCTGTAGACTTGCTGTGGGCAATGAGCGTCTGGCTAATGCACTTTCCTGCTGCATTATTTAGTGCATGGGACCCTAATTGAGTTTTAATGTCAGCAACTGCTCTCCTGCGAGTGTGTGAGTATGCAGTGAAAGTTAAGATCTCGATAGTTGATAGGTGGCTGCTTAAAAGGTCAGACCTGACAGCAGATGAAATACCCGTCCAAAGGTGGGTAGTAACGAGTTACATTTACTCCGTTACATTTACTTGAGTAAGTTTTTGAAAAAATTATACTTCTAGGAGTAATTTTAAATCACTATACTTTTTACATTTACTTGAGTAGATTTGTGAAGAAGAAACTGTACTCTTACTCCGCTACATTAGGCTACAATGAGCTCGTTACTTTTCTTTTCACCTCTTTGGTATTCTATGCATTGTTTTTATTCCCCCCCCCCCCCCCCCCCCCGCCCGCCCGCCACAGGAGGAGCTGCAAACGAAACATACAAGAGGCTGTCTCGGTCTGCTTTTGCAAAATGTCATGCTCTTTGGAATAAAACCAGCAGGTCAACCATGGCTCATGAAACAGTGGAACGTGAATGCAAGCTGCAGTTTCTCCGACCCAATCAGACACGCTGGAGCTCCCTCTTCCTCGCTGTAGAAAGGATTGTGCGCATTCACAGAGAGCAAGGAGAACAAGCAATTCGCAATGTCTGCACAGCATTAAAGATAAAGATGTAAGTTGACCATTTCTATTTTGTTTTTAAAGAATAATACAAATAAATAAGCCTTGCTGATTAATGGGTGAATCTCAAGTAACCAAGTTTTCTTTGCATGGTGGTGTGACAATTGTGGATGACTTAATTTAACTATTTTATTTTTATTTATTTGTGTATTTAACATGTACAATACATAATAAAGACATTGTACTAGAAATAGCTACAAGTCATTTTTTTATCGTTACATCTTTTATAGGTTCCATCCAGCTGAAATGGGGTTTTTGGTCGAGTATGCTGCTGTGATGAAGCCCGTTGCCATGGCCCTTAATATCCTCCAAGGGGAGTTATCTGTGTATATGGGCCTCCTGCTGCCAACACTTTACCAGTTGCGGGACAAGCTGAAGAGGTTGGAGTCATCTTGCAAAATGTGTACACCTCTTGTTCACGCCCTGCAGCAAGGGATCCAGAAACGTTTTGGAGAGGCCATGAAAGAGCCTGAGTTGATTGCTGCAGCAATACTCCTACCAAGATTCAGAACATCCTGGACCACAGAGGAGAACATCTTAAATGCTGGTAAATATACTTGCTTATCAATTCAAATGTGAACTAGTAGACATTGACCTATATACAGTAAATCTGTATAATGTTACTGTCATTTAGGATTATAGTGTGTGTCAGTGACAAACCACAGGGCGGCAATATAGTTAGAAGCTCAGGTAGCTTTTAATGTCAAACATCAGCAGCTTGACAGTCTATACAGTAGAAGGGTAAGAATAATGTGCAGACCTAATTATTTTGAAAAATAATTTATCTTGCCACAGGCCTTGACTACATAAGAAATCACCTCGACACTGACTTGGATGATGTCACCAGCACAAACAACAGCCTCTCTGATGAAGACTACTTCTTTGCGTCCATGGAGTTGGGAAAATCACAAGTAGGAGAGCTGGAGAGGTACCTTTCATGTCTGTCCCCTGCAGGTATGGATCTACTCCACACCTTTCCTCACATCAAGAAGCTGTCACTCAAAGTCAACACAGTTCTTCCTGCATCTGCAGCCTGTGAGAGACTTTTCAGTCATGCAGGACTCCTGTTCACTGCTAAACGGTCACAGCTTCACAGCAAGAACCTTGAGAGCCAACTACCGTTGAAGCTTAACAGTGACATCACTGAGTGATTCTTTGGTGAATGGTGAAATTGTTTGTATCTGCATGTTTGACTGACACACACACACACACACACACAGAGTTTATGGGCTGCCTTGTTCTAGTTCTGCCTGCAGAGCCTGGTAAAAAAAGTGTAAAGGTTTGGAAATTTGTGGTACTTGTGATTATTTATTTTATTTATATTTTATTTATTTTAAGTACTTGAATTTACCTGGATTATTTTAATGTACACTATTTTGTAATTAATTAATTTTAATTTATTTTATTGATTGGATGAACTATAATTTGCCTAAAGAGGATTATTTTGTATTTTTGTCTGTCTGGTTGAACGCTTGAGTAAAAAAATAAATCAGACGTTACTCAACAGTTACTCAGTACTTGAGTAGTTTTTTCACCAAGCACTTTTTTACTCTTACTCAAGTAATTATTTGGATGACTGCTTTTTACTTTTACTTGAGTAAATTTATTCTGAAGTAACAGTACTTTTACTTGAGTCAAATTTTTGGCTACTCTACCCACCTCTGTACCCGTCAGAACACACTGACGTGCAGAGTTATTAGCGAGCTGGTGCAAATTTACCTACATCTGTATGATCGTTCACGTAGAGGCATTTTTCAAGACCATGTCATGGTTTTTTACATTCCATTAGTCTACAAAAGGAATCAAATCTACTCAAATACTCTCAAGTGCCTAATCACTCTTTTGTTGTATATGCTGATTCACTCATGTACCGTCAGCAGTGAAATCATTCACACATCTTATAATTGTTCTTTTTATACACTCATCTTTACAGCTGTGTCAGTGTCATCATAAATTACAATAACAGAGTGTAATTGGTGCATATTGGGACACTGCGTATGGCATATTAGCTCAATAGCTCCATGAATTTAGAATATAAACAAGACAAATTTAAAATTTTCCACTGCATTTATATTTCTATAATTATCAGCAAATGGTTAAAACAGCTTCTTCTACTGACCTCATGTGAATTCTACTCATAGAATGAGGCATAAAGTCAAAGCGATTTTAACGTCACATTATATAAGGTTTTACATATAGTCTAGTGTATCCTCATATTTTGATATGCTTATAAAAGCCTCCTACAGCGGTGTGGCGGGTGTCTGTATGTTCACAAAGAGTTTGTTGTTACTCAGCTGTTTCGAACTTTTTACTGTCATGAAAATGTCACAATGTAAAAAATCTTACTGCCACTAAAAATAGGCTTCATTTTCTATTTACAAAATATAATTTCTAATTGGAGTAAAAGAGGAGCATGACATTTTCTTGTCAGGTATTTTTTTTAAATCACCCTGTATGTGTTTATCACTCAGATGGAGTAAATGACTCAGATGGTGTGTCAAATACACATGCTGTATAAACGCAGACATCAAATCACTTCCATTCCATTTGCATGAAAAATAAGTGATGTTGTGCACTCTTTTAGTAGAAAACTCTGTAGTTAGTGTCAGTTTGTCTCTAGGTAAAACCAGCCCATTTATATTGAAGGGAACCATCCCATAATACTCATTTACCTTCATCCTTGATAAAGCAGAACAATAATCCATTTTTTAAAATCCATGCACTAGCTAATTAACATTGTGACTTCAAGCAGAAAGGTGATGTTTCACCAGCAAGTTTAATTGTATTGCGCACACTTTAATGGCTCCATATGAAACGTAGTTTAACTCCAATAATTGCCAGAATTGGTCTGCAACTCAAAGACACGTGCTCATGTATTTAGTTCTGAGGAAACAAGTTGAACTTTACCTGAGTTCATTTAATCCTTCAATAAGCTTGAATAGCTTTTGCTCCCAAGGCTAATTATTCCGCACAGAAGGCAATTATCTTATGTGTTGATTTCTTCAATGTACTTTTTGAAATGTCGGCATTTGTCCGATTTAAGGGGCCTAAATTGTGTGTCACTCACCACAGAATTCAAGTCAAGTCATTTTTATTTATATTTTGCTCTTCACAACACACATTAGCTTTACAGAAAATCATGCATTAACAAAAAATGAATCTGTAATATTTATAATGTCTTAAAGTGGCCATTGTGTAGTTTGGTAAAATATGATTGTGAATTGTGTTTTAAAAAAAAGTTATTAAATAATAATTGTATTTATTTCCCCAGTGAGCAAGCCGAAGGCAACTGTGGCAAGGAAAACAAAACTCCATAAGATGTTGGTTAATGGAGAAAAATAACCTTGGGAGAAACCAGAATCACTGTGGGGGCCAGTTCCCCTCTGGCTAACATCATGAATATAATGCCAATAGTACTTATGTATAGTGCATGTCATGGTTTAAAAAGGGACAGTGTTTAAATAAAGATTTAGTATTTTGTAAGTCAGCTGTACCAAATCAGTTGTCAACAAGAAAACATGGGAAGGATGAGAACCATGACATGTAAAAACTAATATAAATGTTGATTCATTCAGATTTTTACAACTTACTTTCTTTGTACAAAGATGTTTTTCCAAATGTGCATGTGTATTTGATTTTTTTTTTATTTTTATGTGAGAGCATGAAGTACAAATACTGTTCATAGAGTGTAATTTGCTTTATGTAAAAACACTACAGAGGTCTGACCTTGTTCTACAGATTTGTGCTCTGTGATTTGAGAAAGAAAACTTAATGAGCCAAATACATTTTCCCCACACTCACATGCAGACTTATGCATGCATGTGCACATTCATCATAATCAGATCAGTCTGGCACATTCAGACAAAAAAGTTTAACTTGGTTCATTAAGGAATATATCTGAACATATCGTATTATCTTCATTGTTCATTGTAGTTATAACAAAAGCAATCAAGTTATCAACAAAGACACTGTGGCAACTCAGAAGTAGAGAGTAGAAAGAGAATGAGAAAGAAGGGCTGACAATAATCTGAACCCTCAGTTCCCTATCTGCCACTCACTCGTAGTTGTGTCGATATAGTAACACTAGGGGTCACTCTTGGGAGCCCCAAACACCTCTGATATTTGAGAAAAGGCCAATGGGAATTGGCAAGTGGAATTTGCATGCCACTCCCCCAGACATACGGGCATAAAAGGAGCTGACTCGCAACCACTCTTTAAGATTTTTTTCTTCGGAGCCGAGTTGCCATTCCATTCACCTTGTCATTGTATGCTGTTGGATATAGGCCACATTGCAGCAGTTTCTCCCCCTTGTGCACATTTAGTGGAGAGTATGCCCCTGGGTGCATCAACAACTAAAATAGTATATATTCTGATAAAGAGTATTTTCTCTAAAAGAGTGTGCACTGACGGAGAGCATCTTTTAAAAAATGCCTTTCTGTCTGTGTGTAGTTCCTGGATGCGGTCGCTACCTCTCCACCTCTGATGGCCAGAATCGCTGCCTCACATGTCTGGGCCGTAGTCACGCTGAGACAGTGTTTATGGATAGTTCATGTCCTCACTGCGAGAACATGACCATGGCAATGTTGAAATCACGGCTTTCCTTCTTCTGGGGGAAAGCCACTCCAGCTGCTCCCCACCCTGGTTGTTCTGCCTGCGGGCACATGGCCGTGACTGTTAGTGCTGGGGGCGATTAATTTATCGCAGTAGGAGTGGTTCCGCCGGGTGATCCCCACGGACATCCCATTCCCTAGTATGCTCTTTTGCCCAGGTTGAGTTCTGGGATGAGACAGGCAGCTCACCCCAGGGCGAGTTTAATGTCTCATTTGGTGCTTGAGAGCCGGATGAGCTTTCGATAGCAGCATTGGAGAGCGGGTTGGCACATTCGGATGTGGATGACTCAACTGGGTTCCAAACTTTCGGTGTGGTCTCCCAGTCTGAGGCCAACATGGAGCTGACGGCCACGCTTGCCCGGGCTGCCACGAGTGTCAGGCTGGAGTGGAACCCTCCACCCTGCCCTGAGCCCTTGCTGCACGGTGACTGGTTCCTGGGTCCGGAGCGCCCCGCCCTGGTTCCATTCTTCCCTGAGGTGCATGAGGAACTCACAAATTCGTGGCAGGCACCTTTTACTGCCCAGACCCGACTTCTGGGTTTCTCCGTTCTCAATACCCACAATGGTGTGACAGCCAGGGGGTACACAGAGATTCCTCTGGTGGACAAGGCGGTTGTGGTGCACTTGTGTCCACAAAAAACAGAGACTTGGTGGAATTGCTCGAGACTCCGTCCAAGGCCTGTAAGTCTATGTCATAACTGACGGCCAAGGCATACAGTTCCGCAGGACAGGCCCCCTCCTCCCTGTGTGCCATGGCCCTCCTGCAAGTACACCAGGCCAAGGCAATGACATGGGCTCTCAGGCAGGCAATGTCCACCATGGTTGTTCAGGAGAGCCACCTATGGCATAACTTGGTTGAGATGAAGGACGCCGACATGGTCCGCTTTCTCGATACCCCCATCTCCCAGACTGGCCTGTTCGGCTACACCATTGAGGACTTTGCCCAGCAGTTCTAAGTGGTCAAGAATCAGATGGAGGCCATTCAACATATCCTGCACAGACCACTCCGTCCCCTGGTGGAGGGCCGGGAGGAGAATCCTTGGTTTCCTTTTGTGTTGAATTTGCCGCATGCCCAAGGGGCTGTGGCACCCAAATTTTGCACACTCCCTGGGTCATACACTCGGTGTTTACAGCTGTCATTGTCACAATCGCCGTACATCAAACATTCGTGGCCAGGGCTCTACGAACGTGGGCTCCACGAATGTGGGCTCTCCGCCATTGTGCAACCGGCTGCGGCACACCCACACACACACCCATGGTCAGGCAGTTGTGATGAGCCATGAGGCTGCCCATCCTCCTCTCCCGTCGCTGACCGGTGCTATGGTGGGTGTGCAGTACAAGGTAAGTGCTTTCACATTCTGTTGTTATGACAGACGCCTCCAAGATAGGCTGGGGTACTGTGTGCAATGGGCATGCAGCCGCGTGCTCCTGGACAGGGCCACGACTAAGCTGGCATATCAACTGCCTCGAGTTGCTGGTGGTATTGCTGGCCCTACGGAGGCTTAGTCCACTGATCCAGGGCAAGCATGTGTTGGTCCGGATGGACAACACGGCAAAGGTAGCATATTTAAACAGCCAAGATGTCACATGACGCAACTTGCCTGCCGTCTCCTCCTCTGGAATCGGGTGCAACTGAAGTGATTGCGGGCCACTCACATCCAGGGCGCCCTCAACAGCGCAGCCGACACAATGTCATGGAAGGTGACGCTCAAGGGAGAAGGGAGACCCCAACCCGTGGTCCAACTGATTTGGAGTCGATTCGGCAAAGCACAGGTAGACCTGTTTGCTTCCCGGTAATCCTCCCATTGCCCGCTCTGGTACTCCCTGGCCGAGGCTCCCTTCAGCACAGACATGCTGGCACATAGCTGGCCTCTGGGGCTGTGTAATTATGCTTTCCCCCCAGTAAGCCCGCTTGCACAGAATTTGTGCAAGGTCAGGGAGGACGAGGAACAGGTCATCCTGGTGGCGCCATACTGGCCCATCCAGACTTGGTTTTCAGAGCTCATGCTCCTTGCGCAACCCCTCCCTGTCAAGTTCCTCTGAGGGAGGACCTCGTCTCTCAAGGACAGGGCACCATCTGGCACCCGAGACCTCTGGAATCTCCACGTCTGGCCCCTGGACCCTATCACTACGAACGTGGGCTCGAACTACAAACTTGACACTATCACTCAAGCCAGGGCTCCCTCTACAAGGCAGCTGTATGACTTGAAGTGGCGTTTGTTCATGAATTGGTGTTCTTACCGAGGTGAAGAGCCCCAGTGATGTGCAGTCGGGTCTGTGCATTCCTTCCTGCAGGAGAGGCTGGAAGGGCAGCTGTCCCCCTCCACCTTGAAGGTGTATGTGGCCGCTATAGTGGCACACCACGATGCGTGGACAGTAAGTCCCTGGGGAAGCACGACCTGTCATCAGGTTCCTTAGAGGCTCTAGAAGGTTGAATACTCCTCGTGGGATCTCTCCGTGGTCCTGCTGGGCCTGCGGAGAGTCCCGTTTGAGCCTCTAGAGTCAGTTGAGTTCAAGACTCTCTTGTTGAAGACAGCCTTCCTGACTGCGCTCACGTCCATCGAGAGGGTTGGGGACCTGCAGACGTGCTCTGTCAGTGACACCTGCCTGGAGTTTGGTCTAGCATACTCATGTGATTTTGAGACCAAACAGGGCTATGTGCCCAAGGTTACCATGACCCATTTTAGGGATCAGATGGTGAGATTGTAAGCACTCTCCCAGGAGGATGCAGACCCAGCCTTGTCGTTGCAGTGTCCGGTGCATAATTAGCGTATCTACATGGACCGAACAGAGAGCTTTAGATGTTCTGAGCAGCTCTTTGTCTGTTTTGGGGGACAGCGGAAAGGGAACACTGTCTCCACTGTCTCCATCCGTCCGCTGGATTGTGGATGCCAACGCTTTTGCATACCAGGCCCAGGGCATGCCGTCCCCTTTAGAACTATGAGCACACTCCACAAGGAGTATGGCATCCTCCTGGGCTCTAGCCATCGGTGCCACTCTAGCAGACATCTGTAGAGCAGTGGGATGGGCAACACCCAATACCTTAGTGAGATTTTATAATCTCTGAGCTGAGCCAATTTAATCCAGTGTGTTGACAGGTACAAACTGGTAAGTGTGCGGGCAGCTGGCCGGGTATACCGCTTGCGCACAGTGCCTTTCCTCTCCCTGAGGGGAAGACGTGTTCTTTTTTTCCCCATGCAAGTTCACAAATGGGTGAACCCTGGATGTCCTTCTTCAGCTTTGTGGCAGACGAATTTGGCAGAGAGAGGCCCAGTTTGTTTGCTAGTATGCCCTGTACTGGGGTAGGTGCTCCACATGTGGTGGTTACCTGTGGTAACCCCTTTTGATGTATTTTCCATGGTACGGTTTCTCTGAGGGCAAATCTGTGTCTCCTTTCGGCAGGGCCCCCCTTCCACCGGTCACTGTGCTGTAGAGTTCCTCCCCTCCGGTTAGGACCTACCACGGGGCTTCTTCCACATGTAGCCAGTAAGCCGTATTCGCCTCATTAACCTCCCCTTCAACATGTGGTCTCCGTGGTGTCTTCCCTTGTGGGAAGAGCGCCTTCCCTGATTCGAATACATATGGCCCCAGCTGTACCCCAGGGAACAGAGTTTATGTCAGTAACCAAGTTTTTAGTTTCTTAACATCATAGTTTTCCAAATTACATTTTGTGTATTGCAAATTATATTAAAGCTGGCTTTCTGCTCAAGAAATTTTGCACTTGAAGTATTGATGTTTTCTGCATATAAAAAAATAGCAAATAAATTAGTCCAGATTTTCAGATTTTTCTTGCCCTTGTTCTTTCTCTCTCTGCCTCTTCTTCTTCCATGCGTCTGTAACTGTGGCCCCTGGGTCATGTGATCTCCCTTTCTGGCACGGTGTGTGGTCTGCTTAACCACCAGTTCCAAACCAGTGATGTGAATAACTGTTTTTTGAGAGGGACTTTACTGAGGCCTGCTAGAGAAGTTGACATAATAACTCTCACATCTCACCTACAACAACATTTGTTTTTTAAGACTGAATTTTCTGCTATCCAATAACTCTTGCCCTAAATATTGGAATTTCTGAAAACACAATAATGACAACTGCAGTGCTTCTTGGAAATATATTGTCCAGACCAGGAGTTATACTGAGGCTATGTCCAAATTAATCCAGAAAAATTAGAAAATTGTGTTTTTGAAACGCTCTCTGTCTACATTGCCAGATAAAGTAACATTTATCTTTAAAAACTTGCACAGCAACGCTGCTATAACATCTTGGTTATTTTGACTTGAATGGATTACATGACTGTATCACATGACAACAAGTAGGTCGTAGTTTTTAGATATCTCTGTTTTTCCTATCAGCACTACAATGCGAAGACTGCGTTTTTAATGTATCGACTTGGGAGAGCGTTTTTGCAAAGCTCCATTTTTGTTGGACAAAACACTGTCTCAATGTGGATGGAAGGCCAAAACACAGTGAAATTAATGCATTTTCAAACAAAATAAAATCCAAATGAATTATTGTGGACAAAATTTCTCATTCTGTTTTTCTCTCTTAAAGGTCCAATCAAGCAAACTCTCTGAAACGTTCTATTCAGACTCAGAGAGGTATCTTGGCAGGTCTTAAATCAGTCTGGCCTTGCAGATGTTAGGATGCTATGTTGGAACACCACACTGACAAACACGTTTTCAGCCTGTTTAAATATAAAACAGATGTAGAATATTTTAACCTGGCAGGACAAGAAGGTTGATGTGGTTTGTGGTGCTTCTGACTGTAAGATGTGATATTCACCTGATTTTGGAACCCCTGTGATATATATATATATATATATATATATATATAGAGAGAGAGAGAGAGAGAGAGAGAGAGAGAGAGAGAGAGAGAGAGAGAGAGAGAGAGATTTTTTTAACATGGTAAGGTTCACATTTTAAAATCGTGTGCTATGCCTTTTGAGGGAAAACAGTCCTGAATGCTCTGCTGTTCCTTGACGAATAAACTGCACCTCAGGCTGAGGGGGTTGTATTCCCTGAGCTATTAGAGGTGAGCTCCTCAATCCTGAGGTAAATTTTGCTTGGCGACAAGGAAAATAATGTCTAAATATTTTGAAGGAAGTTGGCTCTGGTTGAAAAAAAAAATGTGTTAGTTCTCTTTCCCCCCACCCTAACGGCAGAAATGGAGCACTGGTACTTCACTGCTAAACTAACCGATTGTTTATTTTTCCCAAGCCTACCACAAATTTCGACATTTCCCCTCACTGAAAGGATCCATGTGTTCCTGGGCCAAGAAATAGGGAGGGAGAGAGAGAGATAGAGATAGAGAGAGAGAGAGAGAGAGAGGGGAAGAAAACGGGGGAGATGGAGAGGTTGGGCAGGAAAATATCAACAAGTCATGATTTACATTAGAACAAAAACAAATAAAATGTGGAGAAAAGAGCTGCTAAGGAGTTTGGGCTTTTTTTTCTTTCTTTTTTTTTTTACAAAATGAATCCATCTCATGTGGTTTCAGGCAGCCTGCCAGCAAAATCTAATATGGATTTATATACAAAGAAAGTGCCTACTGTAACATAATGAATATTCAATCATGCATGCACCCCATAAAACAATTTCACAAGAGTAACTGAAAGCCGACTTTGTTTATAACAAGATTGTGGTGGTGGTGAGGGGAAGGGAATACATAACTAAACTGTTGACCCACTGGGGCCTGAAAATCTCATGCTGGATTAAGTGTTTATACTGTTGGCAAACTCTTGGCTAAATGAGGCTGAATTCCAGCACTGGATCAGTGAGTTATTGTTTCATTTTGTGCTACCACAGCACATAGCCTCTTTTTCCAGCAGTGCCATCAGTCCTGACTTAGACCACAGGTCCAGTGCAGGCTACTAACAGTCCAGAAGACCAGTTTGGATGGCCCTGTCTCATTCTGCAAAACCAGTATATAATCTCTCTCACTCTGCATGCCAGGTATATAACATTTCTATTCTACATAGCCTTCCTCACATGGTCAGTGGCAAGACACTTCTATAATTTGAGAGGAAAGCATGTCTGTCTCCAGAGATATGACCTTTGCCACTTGTCAGACAACACATCCATCATGGCTGCCACATGGCGTGTCAAGGTATGGGTTGATTCCAGTGGACCATCAAATTTTGGATACAATCTTCAATTAATGAAAGTAGTAAATAAAATGCATTTTTTTGAAATACCTGCCATGTGCTCCTGATCTTTGATATATGGTTATATATGTATATATATATATATATATATATATATATATATATATATATATATATATATATATATATATAATGTACAGTTTAGCTTTCCATACACTAGACCCAACAACTGTAAAGTTGTTATGTATATATACATTTATTTATTAAATATGTATATATACATTTATTTATTTTATCCCAGACTACAGTTGTTGGGTCCAGTGTATGGAAAGCTAAACTGTACAGTAGTCTCCCAAGCTACAAGCTATTCATAACTTAAAGTAGTAAAGCTACAGTCAAATTACTCTTTTAAGAAGTAGTTGGCTATGCTAGTGTACAAGCTACTAACAAAAAGTAGCAAACTTTTTAAAGAAGAAAATATATTTAGATATACAGTAACAATCAGATTATATAATTTAATAATATCACCAGTTATTTATTTAATGAGACCATCGTTTAATGTAACCATGGTTACTACAGTCATGGTTTAATATATTACTAAAGTAAATCCATGGTTAATTTTCATAAGGGTTGAACAAATAGGGTGACAACATTAGATTGGATAGAAATGGTTACATAATATTAAGGCTGAAACGATTAGTCTACATTATCGACAATAAAAAATTGTCGACAAAAAGTTTAAATGTCGAATTGTCGTTTGATCTCATTTAACGTAACATGAGATCATATGAAACTTTAATGATGACGTGAGAGTAATTTTTTGTTAAATTAGTAGCATCTTTTTAGCGTCTCTTCAATTCTTGAAATTGCCAAAAAACTGAAGATTTCCTACAAAGGCGTATACAACAGTCTTCAAAGACAATGGACAACTGGCTCTAACAGGGACAGAAAGAGATGTTGAAGGCCAGATGTACAACTAAACAAGAGGATAAGTACATCAGAGTCTCTAGTTTGAGAAATAGATGCCTCAAATGTCCTCAGCTGACAGCTTCATTAAATTCTACACGCTCAACACCAGTTTCGTGTACAACAGTGAAGAGGAGACTCAGGGGTGCTGGCCTTATGGGAAGAATTGCAAAGAAAAAGCCACTTTTGAAACAGAAAAACAGAATCTTTCACATTATTAATGACTTGACTAAACATTGTGATCAGTTGAATGCCACTTTGGTGAATAAAAGTACCAATTTCTTACCATAAGAGCAAAATCTGTACATTATTCCAAACTTTTGGCTGCCAGTGTGTGTGAGTGTGTATATTTATATATATATATATATATATATATATATATATATATATATATATATATACAAACATAGCAGCAACAGATTGCATGCATTTGAAACATCATTTCTACTTAAAAATTAATTCACTAGATAGCCAAAGGCTAAGTGCAAGTGCGCAGTGTATAGTGTGTAATCTGAGACACAGCTGAAGACTTTAGCAACCATCCACACTGACAGACAAGTTAACTGGTTCCACTTAATGAGATTTAATTAGACCTGGCTCAAAAGTACCCTCTTTTTCTTTCTTTCTTTCTAAAGCTTGTTTAAAAATGGAAAACAAAAAGTAGAAGTCACATGCAAGCAGATTTCATGGAAACTAAATGTTCACTTTAATTGCATAAAAATAAAACAGTTTTATTTTGAGATTCTAGGAGACCTTAATAAATCGGCTTAGTGACAGCCTAACAGCTTCATTCACCACAAATCTGTCCTCCACAATAACATGCACCACTAAGCACAGATTAATTGAATAACTCTTTAATATTCTCCACAGAGAAGGGAACCTCGGAGTCCATTGCATATGGGTCCTTTAGATTAATACAATTCTGCAGTGACTATGGCTTAAAAATGTCATAATCATGCATTTGTGTTCTTTTAGAAGGTTCCAGAGCTGAGTTTTATGGAATATAATAATTCCTTTGCCACTGAGAAGGCTGAGAAGTCATAACTGACTAAAACAACTTCTCAAGAGACATAACTCGGTTTTGTAATTCAAACATATTTCAGATTAATGTTATTCATAAAATTGTGGGTTTCCCATTGAACACCCTGTAGTGCTTTGCTTCTCTGTGTGGTCTCTGTGTGGTCTGTGTCTGTGTCTGTTCCCATGTCACTCTGACAGTAGCATTACTGGCTAATTGGTATACTTGGTGGTTTGCCTTATTTTGGCTAGCCTGAAAAGTTTTCAATCTTTTCTGTCTTTTTACAAGCCACTCAAACCAAATCCTTTCAGAGGCAGTTAAAATAATAGCTGCGATTTGCCTTACTAGATAAATGACTATGGAAACAAAGAGAGGTCTGGATGATATTACCTCAAGGATACTTAATATCCACCAGTCAACACAGAGAACAACACACAACGGCCCTTGGTCAACACATGCCAGTTAATGGGGGAGCCAGCTCTGGCTCACTCAACAAGGAAATAAACAAAGTGAACCAGAAGTTATAAATGGAGAATTGTCTGCTTTTGGTGGTTTCCTGCCCACTAAATAGTCACAGCTGCCGGTGATTGGGGTTAGGATACACAGTGGAGTTTAGAACAGGCAGACTGTTCTGCCATCTCTAGCACAGAGATTAAAAAGAGTGATGGAGCAGAATTCATTAGGATTTGCAATAACACCACAAAATACATTCACACTTACTGACCCCTCACATGTTATTGGTTCAATATAAATTGAGCTCCAATTACAGCCTTTTTGTGGTATAATGATTATTGTCAAAAAAAAAAACATTTTAATAATTTCAACTCATCCCTCCTTTATTTAAAAAAATTACAAATTGCAATTTCAGTAAGGCAGTTAAAATTGAAGTGAATGGGAGCCAGTCCAAAAGTATTGCCATAAGGCTGATTTTAGTGTGATAAAATCAGGGATTAACCGGTGTTGTGGAATTTACGAGATTATGGAATTTGCTGCAGTTTTATCGTTATGACAACAACAAAGTTGTAGGGCACAATGGAGCTAAAGCCCTGCAGAGTAAAAGGCACTTTTTGTTTTATTTTCTCCCAAAACACTAAACAGCAAAAAAAAAACTACAATACTACTTTTCTAAACACCTGTTTGTCATTATGTACTGCAAAATATTCCTGATCCATGAGATCATTGTGTGCAGTGTCTAAAGTTTAATGTTTAGGTAATTTGATTAAAAAATATATATATATTTTTTAAATGTTGCTAATTTAAGTAGCTAATGAGAATCCCTGAAATGATCGGTTTATTTTTAGTCAAAACACTTATTTATCCTTTTCATTTTTCTTCAAGTTTTTAATAACTGTCCAATAAGTGAAAGGATGGTATTTGGTGTAAAAAAAACAAAACAATACCCCCTGTTGCATGGGCTAAAGCCTCACCATATGCATAGCTTTTATTGGGGGAACAGATTTGTCATGAAAATTTTTAAAAGTGGTCTCACATTCACTGAGCCAATCATAATGGAGATTAATTTGTTTATAGAATACTTGAAATGGTATTAAATGCCAAATGTCATGAAAATGGTTAACCCTATTCTTAAGTGGTTATTTTGAATAAGTATTATCTTCATTTGTTACTCATTTGCTGTTTCAAAAGTATTTGCCAAAGTTAGAAAATTTTGCCCCTATAACACCTCAGGGGGTCTTTTAACCCAAGTGTGGGGTAAAAGTCTCCCTCGCCACTTTTTTTAATTAAGTCAAAACAACTTTCTTTTATTATTTCATGTGAAATTTTATTATTTCATGTGATTCATTGTTGCTTCAACAATATTCAATAAAAATACATTCTTTTTGTCAATTTTGATACACATAGTGACCAGAAAAAAAGCTAATTTTCCTTAAGGTGTGCCTTAAGCCCTGTTGTACCCTAATACTGGATTTAACTTCATATTTATATAGCACATAAGTTTAGTAAGCGTTTTAATCAAACACTAAAATCAAACGTAAAAACACATATTATGTGGCTATATTTTTGAAATTGTGCATTTTAATGAAACTGGCCCAATCCACTTACATAGTATGTGCCTTACTGTAAACCTATTTTTTGCTTTATTTTAAATCAGTGAGGGAGGCAAATTTTTTTTCATGGCAATCAGTATTGTGCCACAAATGCTGTCACGTGAGTTTAACTTGTATTGAATCCCAAACATCCCTTCAACAAACCAACTCTTGGCTGAAATGCCTCACACAGAGTGTAATGCACACAAAATTCATGCACAATGATTCTCTCTACTGTATACCTCCTCTATTCTGCTTAGTTGTCTAATTATGCGTAGGCATATCCTAAATTAATCTTTGCATATGGCCAGATCTGACATCTTATATATTGCATTTAAAGTTAATTCCCCTTGGAAATCCGGTTTATTTTGCTGAACAAGAGCAATATTAGAGCAATATTGTCATAACTATGTTTACTCACACACACCTGTTCTCTTTCTCGTGCTGTCCCACAGCTGTGACAGTTATCCTGATGCAGTCTGAGAGTGAATCACTGCACCAGTCACTCGTGGGATGTGTCCCATATAACAGGTGAAAGCAGTCACTGGATGGGGAGACAGGAAACAAGTCAGGCCAACAAAAGCTTCAAAACCTGCTTGTGTACTTTGAAAACATCATGTCGGCTGTACAAACACATAGTGTTTAATTAGGGGAAACAGAAAGAGGGAAGGGATGGGGGGTCTAGAAAGGAATCATGTATTTTCTATCACTGCTGAGTCGTAGGCTTTCATATGGGTAGTGGACTAAGGGCTGAGCAAACATTGCCAAACTGAATCTGAATCAACGCGCACAACACAGAGTGTCAGGACTAACAGCACAATTCTTCCAAAATATAGTCAACTGGAATGCAAACGGACTGAAGAGCTCAGATTGTTACTGATCAGATAAAGGGAAATGGGTCACTTGTAGGCTGTGTTATTAGTAGTTTAATTACTACTGCTGTTTTGAAATCTCTTTCAACACATTATTAAGCATTTGTCTGTTGTCTCAGAATTCGGCTTCCTTAAAAACCTTAAATACATGAGACATTAAACACCCAACTGGCAGACACAGAAGTGTTGGTCATATATATCACAATGCTTCAGTGGATGTGTAAGTGCCCAAATGTGTGTTCCATGCTCCAACACAAACAGGCAGTACAGGGAGATAAGAGGGTATTTAGGCATCAATTAGCAAGTGTAATAGTTAAACGGTGTTGTAGACTGCGGCAGGCCTGTGTGATATTTGCTGGTGCTGTTTTTAAAGACAGGCTGAGTAAACAGTACAGGGAAGGTCAATATTATGACAAGGAGGTCTTGGAACAGAGGGACTGTGGAGCAGAGGATGATCTTAAAGCTGTTTCCCTGTTCACGCTCGCCACAAACTGATAAAATGTCAGGATGTCAGTTCATAGAAAATGAAACATATTTGATCTAAAGAAATGGATCTTAAAGAGAACAGGGAATCTATACATTTATTTGAATCAAATTGTTTTAGATTTTCACTTTTAATGTAAGATAGTTTGTACAGTGCTTGCCTAATAATGTTAGAAATGGACTAAATGAGGGGTTGTTTTTGGTAGTAACCTTGTAACACAATAAAACAAATATAGTCAAATGCTGCCTCCTGCTGATATGATTCCTAATTACATATGATTCATTATGTCCCACAGGAATTAGTTACAGTATGCTGATAAACAGAGCACTCCTTAATCCTGTAACTAGCCTTTGTTTGTTCAGTCACAAACTATCAATATTCGCTATCAAAATCGGAAATCGTTTAGTTTGTTGCCACACAATGGATTTCCTCACTATATATGCACAAAATCTCTTCAGACCATTTTGTGTTTGAACAAAACAACAGTTACAAATACTGCTGTGAAAAGATCTCAATCTCTCATTGCACCATTCCTCTTTAGATGTGGAAGGAAAAGAGCAGTTAATCTCCTCCAATGAGATTTCTCAGCAGGGCACTCAAATATACTGTCAAGTGTGTGTGTGTGTGTGTGTGTGTGTGTGTGTGTGTGTGTGTGTGTGTGTGTCTGTGTGTGTGTGTCTGTGTGTGTCTGTGCTTTTGTCAACCCGTGTGTTTGAAATTCACAATTTGCTTTGACATTTTTCATCTTCTGCCAACAAAACAGAGAATGCTGAGCAAACAGCATCAGTCAGAGTGTGTGCACAGTAAACCACAGAGTGTGTGCTTGTGTGTTCTTTTCCGTCTTTCAAAAACCCATATTGATCAATGACTATTCTGGGTATTGGGGTGTAATGTCCACTCTCAATGTCTATGGTAGTTGCAACCCTTTTGTCATTTACATATGTGTCCATTAATCCCAGGGGCTTTCATTAATTTCTTTCCTCTAATCATCACTTCTCTCTCTGTTTGTTTAGTATGATTTATTGGCATGACACATAATGTTTGTATTTCCACGGTGTTTGCAAATGTAAATTAACGTATTGCAAAAATAATTAAAATGCCAATAGCACACAACTGAATAACAGTGCAAAGTAAATAAATTAAAGAATAAAAAGTAATGACAACTAAACAAAAATATAGTTCAGGTAAAATAAAGTTCAAAGTAAAAAAAGCGAAAATGAACGCTATATTTTTTTTTCTCTCTTTCTGAAAAGCAGGCCTGGAGTCCTGATAAACATGTGCCCTAAAATAACTTTCACTGAGGGAGCAGTTTGTAAATCAGATTATCTTGTCAGTAAAAAGCAAATGCTCACAAAGTGAAAGTCTCAAGAGTCGAAACAGGCAGCTATATTATACTCATTTGTGACATCAATGGAATTAGTCAAAATCTTATTTTGTTCTCAATTTTCACCACAACCAAAAGTGAGCATCAAGGAAACAAGCTTTTTGTATTTTCAATCTGAACTGTGCATGAGTCATTTGAAGGATCACACAATACCTGCGGTCCAGAGTGACATCAAAACGATTCAACAGATTCAAGATAAGCAAATGGCAAAAAGTGTCAATGGAGCAGTCCACTCTATTATAATCAGAAAAACTCTGTCAATTACTATTTGCATTCGGGTTTCCTGAGATTGGGTTGTCTTTAGAGGACGTGAGAGAGGCAATCACTAACATTTGGGACAGTTTAAATGTTCCCGCATGATGTCAGGGCTATATTGTCTTGTTTTTTAGTATAAAAACATCTGCACAGGGTTGCTGTAAAAGTTGTAATAATACAGCTTTTATTAGGTACTCATGTGATGATATTATGTATCTCATGTGAGTGGTCATGATTTTATACAGATGTTTCAAAATTACTATTAATTTCTTTAAAAAACTTTTAAGGAAGAAATTAAAGGAATATTTGTTTAATCTAAATTGACAGCATTCGTGGCATAATATTGATTACTGAAAAGTTAGTTTTGACTTGCCCCTCCTTTCCTTAAAAAAACAAAAAACAAATATATGGGTTCCAGTGAGACACTTATAGTGGAAGTGAATGGGGCTAATCCGTAAACATTAAAATATTCACTATTTCGGGGGCCAGGGTAGCTCAGTGAGTAAAGACTCTGACTACCATACCTGCAGTCACAAGTTTGAATATAGGGCATGCTGAGTGACTCCGGTCAGGCTTCCTAAGCAACCAATTGGCCCGGTTGCTAGGGTGGGTAGAGTCACGTTAGGTTAACCTCCTTGTGGTTGCTATAATGTGGTTCTCGCTTTCCTCACATTTTTGACATGGTCACATGTTTACTGAGTGGTTTAAAATGTTAATCTTCAGTGCTGACTTGCTGTACCACACCAGATTTACACTTAAAAATTTGCACTTACTACATGACAGAAATCTACAGTAGAAACATGAACAGAGTTTCAGCACAGTATAGGCAAAATAAAGAGAAAAATATTGGAGAGAGGACTGCATTGCCCAATATAACATCACTGTCCATCTCCATCAGTGATACTACACCATTTTGTATGGCCAAAGAGTCACACAACAAAATGCCTTGTTAATTTATGTTTACCAGTGGCAGATTTAGGCATGGGCGACATGGGCAGTCACCCAGGTTGGCACCAGCTTGTGTTGTGTTTTGAATGTTGATCCATAATGTGATGCTGGTGGTTTGTTTAGAAAGACCATGCCGCTCAACCAGCTTCACCAGGATTTGCAAGTGAAAAGTATGGCTAGACTGATCCACCAGCTAGACTGGTCAGCATGAGAATTAAATGCTTGTTCAACTGGTCTTTTTTTTAGCAGGATTGGTTGTGGTTTCACATTCATATAGTTATTTTGAATAATCAAGTTGTTTTAAGTGTGCTAGCTTATATTCCGCAATTATTGCCCTCATTACTGCATGCCGTCTTCAGACTATGACCAAAATAAACATTTATAAATGGATGGAGGGCCCCATTCCATCTAACATCTGCTCACCTATGTGTGGAATAACTACATCTACTGCTACTTCATTTGTTTTGTGATCCATGGATAATTTTAGCATCATTTTAGATTAATTCTAAAATCTCTCTTCACCTGTTGCTGACCACAAGCATGCTTGATTATACTAATGCCATGGGTCTCAAATATATTGGGTCACGACCCCCTTTGAAACAACAAAAATATTTTTTTTTTTCTCCCTCTCAATGGATACATTTACACTGGATATTTACTTATTTATTTTTAAAGATACTAAGAATAACTGCATGGATTCATACCTGTGAGTATTAATCCGCCTCCGTAGTACATATAAAAGCATTTTTAAACTCCAGACTGTGATTGGCCCACCCTGACCAGCGCTGAGAAAAGTAACAGGTCATTGACAAGACTGAGGGATGAGAGGATGGTGATAGGCAGGCCAAGATTTTGAACACGAAATATCAGTGTTAATTCAACGTTTCCCCTTTTTGAGGTTTCATTTAAAATTATTCATTGTATTTACCCAGTAAATAAGGTCATAAAAAGATTTAAGATAGATATTGTGTGTTTTGTAATTTGAATGAAGAGAGTATTTGTCATCATTTTTTTTTATTATTGTATTTGTACTAAATTGTTCTGGTTTGATTTTAAGGTATTTTTTAAGATTTCTGGATCTGATATTACTTTGGAGGACAAAAATACGATATGGCTTTAGAAAAGAAAATTTGTTGTGTTCTTCATTTGTTTATTATTTTAGGGAAATATCACAATTCATAAATGTCGATGGTCAAAAAATACACCTAGTTGTGTACAATTTAAGTTTAAACTTTGTCAGTATATTAAACCATTGGAGGGCGTAAGGAACACCAATGCAAAATTTGTATTTATTTTGTAATTAGATATATGGATTTGATTTCAATACCCCTATGTATATAGTTCTTCATTTTTGTGTTATTTTGTTGTTTATTTTATTTATTTATTTATTTATTTGTATTATTATGATGATGATTATCTGTATTTAACAATCATTGCTTTGTTTTGTTTTTTACTGATTTTCTTGCAATTAATATTATTGTTTTTTAAAAAATAAATCGTTTCCCCTGTTTGAATCTGGCGCGCGAGACATGGTTGTTTACATGACACAGCTGACACTGTTACCCTCGTGCAGTTCGCGCTGTGGTGCCTGACAGAAGTTTAAACAAAGCAGGAGAAAAAGCAGAGGTGTAGATTTACGCACATTGTTTCTCGCGCTAGCGATGGGTGGATCGATATTAAAGTATGATACTTCCGATACCGATGCGGTATCAAGAATATCGATCCTCACATAAAATATAGATTCTGAAGGTTTTTTTTTAACTATTGATCTTATTATTTAGATAACATGAATATTAATGCATCTCATAAGCTTCGAAATGGAAAAGAATAATTATATTAGCGAACAATTTTTTCTTCCGCTCATCTTGACGCGCACAAATGCTAAAATACGCCAGCAGAGGGTCTCACCCTTTCAGTCATAGCGTTCAAAGAGGGAGCAGTGTTTTCCTGAGGCAATGACAGAAAAACAGCACCTGGAGTTATTCACACCAAGTAATGACAAACCTAGGCGTGACATGCATTTGAATGTGCTTGTGTGACCATTTTTACAGGTTTATTTAAAAACATTGATAATGATCTGTAATCTACCAATGATACCCTTATGAAAACTACCCATGAATTTACTGTAGTATTGTATTAACCATTACTGAAATAACCATGTTTTTCTTTTCTTTTTCTTCTTCTTTTTTTGGCAGTAACCAAGGTTTTGATACAATTAACCATGATTTTACTACAGCATTACTGTAGTGTCCATACGGTAACTTGGCTTTAGTAATAGTAACCATATTATAATATCTATTTTTGGTTTTATATGTTGCTTATACTTTAAGGGGTAAACAAAGCAGCTTAATACTTTTCTGCTTGGGCTTATAAATATCTAAAAAAAAATTAAGCAATAATTTAAGTTAATAATTTTATCCAAAGAATTCATAAAAATTAGATTTATTAGAGGTATCGGTATTGGTGGCGATATTTGCCTAAAAGTACTTGGTATTGGATCAAAAAGAAAATAAGAGTTATTGCCAATCCCTATTCATGCCCCCCTAAGTGGTGCACCCCACACTTCGAGATCCACTGCACTAACGTGATCCAAAAATGCTTTAAAAGCTGCCTCTGATAATGACTGGTTAAGTATTCATTTATCGATAGAATGAAATAACACTTTGTTAAATGTTTTAAACTATATTCAGGCCAAATTTTGGTAGCTGGTTTACAAAATATTTTAACCTCATAAAATGAAACAAAAAAACAGCTTGTGTATTAGTAGGGCTTGCTTTAGCATGTCATCGCTTGTACTATTGATCTGACCTTTGTTTATGAATATTTCAAATTTTGATTGATGTTTGTTAAGACTTTTAAGTGGTCGGGTGTACAAGAGGCAAAAAAATACTATAGATTTAGCATTCATACACTCAGGCAACCAAACGCGAGTCCAGTTACTGAATGGTTACTGAACGGCTCAGTGACCATTCAGTAAAACCCTGGCAACTACCTAGCAACTATCCAGGGCACCCTAGCAACCATACAGCAACATGACCCAGCCATATCTAGTCACCAGAACATCGTAGAGACATGGGGGTGAGCTTGTTTGATTTGGGATAGTGCACTGAGGCCCTTGGTGGGACATTGTGGCAGCAGGTATTGCCACGGCAAGCACCACTCACATGTACCTAGCTAGTATTTACTTTGCTGTCCTTTTGGTGGTAGATTTATGCCTCCTTTGGTGAAGTGGTGCCTCCTTTCACTGACCCTTTGTTGAAAAAGTGCAAAAACATGACTTCATTTTATACAAGTTTCAAGCTCTATTTTGTAATCATTGCATGGAAAATGCTTTCTGTATTTTAGAGGCAATATGGCTGCTATAATCCAGTCTTCTTCTTCTTAGTATTGTTCTTTTTAAAAGCAGCGGTAACCTTTGTGACATTGGAGTGAAATTACCAAACATTTCATGCAGGATATCTTTATAACAAAATGTATAAAAGGGATAGTTTACACCAAAATGTAAATTCTCTAATTATTTAATCACCCTCATGCCTTAGATGTGTATGACTTTCTTTCTTCTGCTTAACACAAATGGAGATTTTTAGAAGAATATTTCAGCTCTGTAGGTCCAGACAATGCAAGTGAATGGCGACCAGAACTTTGAAGCTCCAAAAAGCACATCAAATGCAGCATAAAAGTAATCAAATTGACACCAGGGGTTAAATCCATACCTCCAGAAGCGATATGATAGGTATGGATTCGAAACAGATCCATATTTGGTAACAATTTATTTTGATGGCCCCCCCTACAGATATTCAACTGACTATAAGTGACACTGTTTACTTATAGTCAGTTGAATATCTGTAGGGGGACCATCAAAATAAAGTCAGCTTTTATTATAAATCTGGAGATATGCACAAACAATGCGAATTGCCAAAAAAAAAAAAAAAGAAGAATTTAAAAAAGTGGAGATTTATATATAAAAAAAGGATTGAAATACCATAGTGATTGCATTGCTTCAGTCGAATTCATTATTTTTATGCTGCCTTTATATGATTTTTGGAGCTTCAAAGATCTGGCCACAGTTCACTTGCATTGTGTGGACTTACAGAGCTGAAATACTCTTCTAAAAATCTTAATTTGTGTTAAGCAAAAGAAAGAAAGTCACACACATCTGGGATAGCATGAGGTTGAGTAAATAATGAGAACATTTTCATTTTTGGGTGATCTATCCCTTTAATCTTAATTATGGGACCATTTAGTGCTGTGGTTGCTTAGCAAGGGTACCGGCATGTACAATTTTAAAGTAGTCCAGCTGACCTCTTTGAGCTAAACATTTTAGATTTCACACACACATGGCCATCTCATGAAGAACAGATTTGGCTTTTTTGACCCACAATGACTGTTATTTATTTTTTGTGGCTTTAATATGCTGCTTAAAAATCACATGAACTGCTGAACAAACTAGCATGACACGTGCTCTATGGACATACATATTAGCCTTGCTTGTGAAGAAATAGTTGAAATGACAACTACATGTATAGATTTCCCTGTAAGGCACCACCACAGTGACCTTAACTGCAGCAAAATCACCCTGTTCAGTCATTTTAAGAATCATGCAATAACAGCAATGCACCACATATTGTTTTATATAAAATTATTATAAACCAGTTTGATACAAAATCATAATCACTGCATGGTTTCATTCATCCCTCTATTCAGCTTGAACCATTTTCTTGTAGAGTTTTACTGTAGATTTTGTTACTTTTTTAAAAATGCCTTGCTACCACCGGGCTGTAAAGGGCAGTATAATATACACTAAGAAACTATCAGTCAGAACTTCTTTTTTCATTACATTAATATATAATATTTACGTTTCAATAACAATTTAAAATAAAAATAAAAATACTTTTATTATAAAGAGTCCTGGAAACAATAAATAGATTAAGTTATGGTTACATGACCAATAGGTATGAAGGGATGTTATGGAAAAAATAATTGAATACCTCCCTCAGAAACCTTTTACTTAATACCACATAAAATCTTACGCTGTTTTACGTAGAGGAAATATGTAGTAAAAATCCTGATTCCCACTGTGGACATCTGTGCACACAACTAATGTAGCGCACAACAATTTAATGTTGTTAGTGATTTGCTGAGGTCCGTGCTTTGAGCTTGTGTAGTGTTTGTCTGTACATCATAAATGCAACGGAGCCGTGTTTAACAAAACCTCCCACAAACATATAATGTCCCGAGATTAACAGTGCCTTACCTTGCACTCCCCTGAGAAGTAGTAACACATTTACTCACTCTCATTGCAATCTCAGTGTGCATAGCTTCAGTAAACTTATAAAACCCTCTTGAGGATTTTTATAACGTGATATCTAGTAAGAATGTCCTAGATACATTTCCATAATATCTTTGGTCATTTAAATATTTGTGCAAGACTGCAATCAATCTTTCTCAGACAACCTGTGTCTCAAGGAGCTCTTAGTCGTTGCATTTCTTTCCATCATTGCAAGCATCTTTGTTGGGTGTGTTTCTAGGTGGGAAGCCGTAGAGCAGTGGTAGACTATAAATGCATATGATTCCTAAACTGATGCAGACACCGACCAGAGCAGCCCCCACTGTGTTGTTAAAGGTGATGGCTGGACCACTGACCAGCAGCTGTGATCGTCTCAGCATCATGTCAGTTTCTAAGGCCTTCATCTGAAAGTGTGTCCCAATGATCCCACATACATGGAACAGCTGATGGCTGTGACCTGTAGGGGCCAGAATAGAGCCACTGGCATGAAACAATGCAGAGTGATTGGAGGCACTGAGTAATAATACCAGAGAAAGAGGATGAGTTTGGAATGGCATACTACCCATGTTATTTTTACTACTTCAGCAATATATGGTAACACGCTGCTAATGAACTAGTTCAAACCAATGGGGTCTTCTAGGATAGATTCTAAGACAGGGCCAAACTTCAGAAGACCACAAACATACAGTATAATAAAGGGTTAACTACAATTGTTGTTCTACCTGACCTAACCCATAACATTACTTTTTTTGCTACAACCTAATGTATTAAGGGGGATTCAGTGTTAAAGGAACAGTTCACCCAAAAATTTAAATTCTCTCATCATTTACTCACCCTTATGCCATCCCAGATGTGTATGACTTTCTTTCTTCTGCTGAATAAAATCAAAGATTTTTCGAAGAAATATTTTGCTCTGTAGGTTCTCACAATGCAAGTAAATGGGTACCAAGAATGTTAAGCTCCAAAAGCACATAAAGGCAGCAGAAATGTAATCCATGAGACTCCAGTAGTTAAATCCATAACTTCAGAAGTGATATGATAGGTGTGGGTGAGAAACATATTAATATTAATGTCCTTTTTCACTATAAATATCCACTTTCAGGTTCACTTTTGCTTACTTTTGTTTTTGGCGATTCACATTCTTTGTGAAATCGCCACCTACTGGGCATGGAGGAGAACTTACGGTAAAAAAAATACTTAAATATTAATCTGTTTCTCACCCACACAAATCGCTTCAGAAGACATGATTTAACTAATAGAGTCATATGGATTACTTTTATGCTGCCTTCATATGTATTTTGGAGTTTTAGAATTTTGGTACCCATTCACTTGCATTGTGAGGATCTACAGAGATGAAATATTCTTCTAAAAATCTTTGTTTTTGTTCAGCAGAAGAAATAAAGTATTGATATTGTGAATATAATCTTCTCTTCTAACATCACTGAGGGCATGATTGTCTATTTGATGTATCTGATAACAGAACATCACAAATTATTTAAAGAACTGTACCCTACTCATAATTTGAAACCGAAACATCACTTAAAGATCCATCACAATTGTGATTCAAAAAATTGGTCCTTTGGTTCATGTTTGGACTATGAGATATGAAGCGAAGCATACATTTTTTAATCCAGCATTAAAAACTTCAAGAACTTGACCAAGTCTTTAGCACGGAAGCATCAGTTAGCTATAGCCTATCACTGGGAATCACTTAATGTCAAAGGTATTGCATCAGGGCCAGTGAAAACGCAAATATTAAGTAAATTGGATTATGATGACTTGGTCTGTGAACATTTTCAGTTTAAGAAGTCTGATACTGTATCTTATACAGCATTGTTAAGATGTAATGGGATTGAGTATCATTGTGGGTCTGTTGTTTGTGTTGATGTGGTGCATGAAATGCCTTTGTTCAGTAAAGTTGTTGAAATTATCCTGAGAAAGGAAGAGATGTATTTTGATTGAATGGAAATGAAGGCAGTTTATGTTGAACACCTGCACGCCTTTTAGGTTGAAGAACTTGATTATTTTTGTAATGTGAAACTAAATTAATTGCAGCACCCCAAACCATTTGACCTTCAGATGTCATATGACTGTGATTCATTCTTGTATGTTGTAACTGATTGTTGCATTTTGTAGTGTACTGAAACTGGGGGTGCTATGCTGTTTAATAAATAGATGAAGTACATCTTTTTTTTTTTTTTTTCCAGATAATTCAATACCTTCTAATAATATTATGGTGACACCATTTCAAATATTTGCTTAACCTTATGGAGTGGTACAAGTATTCTCATAGAGTTAAATAAAAGAACCTTCAACAGTATTAGTCTATTAGAGTAACTCTCCTGAAGTTAATATTCAAGTTGGAATTTACAACATTTTGGAGTTTATATACTCTATTGCAGGGTTATTATTTAACTCTAAAAGTGTTACATTTTATATACACTGTAAAAGTGATAGATTTAACTCTGTCATTTTTAAATGTCTGTTTTCATATTTGTAGTGCATACACATCTGGGATGGCATGTAGGTGAGAGAATGATGAGAGAATTTTCATTTTTGGGTTCATTTTCTCTTTAAATCATATTTTTGACTGGAATAATACCAGTTAATTTAGATGTTACCACATTAAGCAATTTTTAGTTAGGTTAGACTCTGCAAAATATCTAATATTTATGTAAATTGTGACTCTTTTTATGGAGCAGCGGTTGGCTGTATGAGTCATCACATACCTATATAGTCGAAGCGTCCAGGTGCCAGTCTCTCAGGTAGGTGAGTTGCAAATAAGAATCCGGTAAGAAATGCAAGCAATGTGTGGTGAACATGAATGGCGTTTGCTTCATTCTCAGTGCAACCCTCACCTTCACACAGAAATAACTAGTGAGAGACAACAGAACAATAATTACAAGTTGCACAAGTAAGCATTACATTATTCCCCACTAAAATGTTTAAACATTCTAGAACACAGATTTTTGTTATTTGTAGGCTTTTGGTTAATGCATTAGTTTATGATTATTTTTATGGATTTAATAAATCACTGACAGTAGAAGAGCTCTTCATTGTCTGATGTGTCCTCCTTAACGATAAACAAATATGATAAGATTTACAGATAAAGATTAATTTAACCTCAATGAACTTTGGCTAAGCAACAGCCTGTTTGTGTGGGTGCATGCAGAAACTTACCCTGTAGAAAAGAGGAATGTTGTCAAACAGGTAGGGGAATGCGAAGGCAAGAATTCGCAAAATCTTACTCAGCCTTGGGCTCTGTCTCTGGGAGAATCTGTAAAGACACACATTTTTATGTTCACTAGTTATAGCATCAGTTTCATTGCAGGCCCATTGAAGTGTGAAGTATTATGTTATTTTAATTAGAACTGAGTGTTGATTGTATATAATCACAATAATGGATAATTGTCTGATGAATATCATGAGATTGTTTTGTGTTAATACTTTTATGCATTGCATAAAGAAAAAAAGCAAAAGCAAGATTTTGAAAGTGTGTGGAGTTAGATTGCACCGGAGGATTCAAACAAATTCTGTGTTTAAAATGTTACCTTTCATCGATGTCATCATTATAGTGAAAGAATGGTAAGCCAAGCCTTAGCAAGAAAAAAAATTAACAACAACAAAAAAAATTAAAGGAATACTGAGCTATAAATCTGTAATGTAGTATTATGTAATATAACAAAGCTGAGACATTTAGCACAGTAATAGCCTATGGCGACTTATTACATACTTTACGTTATAAACTGTGTGCCACAGAACATGTTATGAATGTCCTGAATTCTAGTCAGCTTGTTTTTTCAGAAAGCTATTTGCATCAGACTTCTAAGTTCTCCAAATGTTTAAGATTATATTGAGTTGAATGGATGGCGGGAGAGGAGGTGTGTGTTATTTGTGTAAACAATAGTAGCTAGAATACCCAATATGGACTTTTTTCCCCATTTCTCTTAGTTCTCTGAGGTGATGAAGTGAGCTTTTTTCCAAATAATCACATACTCCTCGCCAGTCTGTTACCCACATTCATAAAAACCTGCATTTCCATTATCAGTATGGTGGGGTCTAAAGCAATTAAATAGATAGAATGAACTGGAACATTACCTTGAGTAGCAGGCTAGGCTGGTTGTGAGAATGCAGTTAAAAACAGCTGCAGGAATGTAGTATGTGTGAAAAATGCTGTTGACCCATGCATCAGGTATAACATATGCAGAGAAGCTGATCGCTGAACCTGTATTAACATGCAAGCAGAAACATGAATGCAAATTAATGTGGTGTAAATAATTATTAATGATGCATGCCAGTGTGACAGGATGTAGTGTAAGGCATAACTGTGTGGTTTGTTTGTAAGGTTTGTTTCTTGTACAGAAAAATATACATAAATAATATGGTCATGCTACTGATAAGAACAACATCTTAGATTCAGCATTTATTTATAGACACATAAACGTCTATTTAGAACAGCTTACAATTGCATGTACAGTATTTGATGTACAGTATATTGTACTAATTGTGCAAGAATTTCTTTGTACCTTGTTACATATGGCCACACAGAACCTTGATCCTTGAACCTTGTACACAGATTTATGGCAATAGTTTCTATAACAAGTGAAGGAATTGATAATGTTTTATGTGTGTCTGTGTGTGTGTGTGTGTGTCTTTACCAAGGCTGTACAGACTGAGCGCTCCATAGTCAAAGAAGTAGCAGATATGGCGAGCGCGGGCAGACATGGTGCTGAAGGTATGGGCACAGCTGGAGGCCAGTGGGTACACACAGCAGGAAAACAGAAAGACCAGAAGAGGCCATGTATACTCATCATACCACACGTCCTCCATCAACAACACCGTCATCAACTTCCATAGAAAATACCTGACAGAGAGACAGAGAGAGGGAGATGTGATAATGAAAGACAATAATGTTGACATCACTTTGAGACTGGAACTCACAACAAACAATATTTATAATTAAATAATTCCATGAATAGATTTTTTTCTTTGTGGAATAAACATTAAACACAGGAATATAACAAGGAGAACAACACAACAGACTGAAATCCAGTCCCTCTCAAAGGAGCATTAACTCAACATTTCTTTTGATTGGTAGAGGAGTATTAGAAATGCTAGAGGACAGATAGCCGGTATGGATAAGTTACTTCTCAATAGAATCTTGATCTAAGCAATGACTGTTTTTTTTTTTTTTACTGCAGAAATACAAAATAAAACAATAGAATGACAGAGGGTGGGGATGTATATTCTATTCAAATGTTTAACCTGCCCTGACTTGCTAGGGATGCATCAGACTGGAGAACATAGATACAAAAAGAAGTACATTAAGATGCTCTACATATAGACCACACAAAGCAGCCTTATCAGTCTAGGTGTGTAGGCCTAAACTGTATGGTTTAATCTTAAAGAGCACTGCAGAGGCTATGTTGACATACAGTGTGGTCCAAAAGTCTGAGACCATATTGAAAATCTATAGGATTTAAATTCTAATATTAACCAGGAAGTTTTTGGATTTTTAAAAATGTATAACAAAGAGACGTTTTGACTTAAAATGAACAAAATAAATGTAGTATTTCTAGGTTGGGGTCAAATAAGCAAATCTTTGACCATTTTAACTTCTATATCTCCTATGTAGATCAATTAGCTTAATTTGAATAACACAAAATGCCCTTTGCAAAATTCTCAATTCATGTTGGAATAAAATGGATCATCAGGATTTGCACAAACTTGGCAAGTCCTTGCCAGCTCAAGTCATTACACAAAAAGGGAACATAACAAATGGTTAGTTTTGAAATGTGACATTTTTCAAATAAAATTTGAACTATTTGTAAATGTTATTTGAAATATATAAAAATGGAAGCATAACATTTTGATTAGTGGTTGTAGACATTTGGACCCCATCATGGCTAAGAAATTGGGCTGTAAAGTTTTTAGAAGGAAATACCTTTAAGACAAACGGATAATGTGACATTTAAAAATCTGGTCTTAAAATACAGGGATTTTCAGTGATGAATCCCTTAACAAGGTTTGATTTGCTCTTGCTTGATTTGAAGGGATCAGTTTGTTAAACATGAGCAAACATTGATGTAGGGTCAAGTTACAGATTCTATACAAAGTTTTGTGGGGTGTATTAGTTTTGAGATACTGCATGCTTTAAATAGATGAGTATTAAAACTACCTTTATTCAATGAGCTGTACATGGAACTGGAAATACGAGGGTAAATTAATATATTATGAGAGGATATTGGAAGTTAGCCTCTACAAATATTTTCATGCTTATTGTGCAGCCCTGTTTAATATGATGCTGGATTATATATCAGTTCCACTTGCAGACCTGAGAGTAAAGTTATTTGGAGAAATAAGGGATGACCTGAGAAAGAGAAGGCACTGCAGTAGGTTTTCTATCAAATGTCAGAATTAATTTGTGTGTCTTCAAGGCAACACCTTATTGCTATATCAGAAATTCTGATATCAGATTTGTTCTGCCTCTAACCCCATGTATTAAACGTCTGCAATAAATCCAGCCCTAAATGCTTAAAGTAAAACTCCATTCAAACTTAGTTTTTTAGATAATTTCAGTCTTAAATCTAATCTTGGTTCTTGTAAACTTTACATTTTTTGTAAAACTTTACAATAAGGTTGTATTTGTTAACATTAGTAAATAAATTAGGTATCATGAACTAACGATATGTCTTTCAATATTTCACTTTTTCAGCTGTTATTAATTGGTTTTGAATAATCATTTTTCACGTTAGTTTATTTTGCATTAACTAATGTTTACCTACTGTATACATTAGTTGATTTTAGATTATTTATTAGTATTTGCTGGAAATAACATTTACCAAGGTTAGTAGTACATGCTGTGACCGTTTTGTTTAATGGTAGTTCATGTAGATTCATGTTGTTAACCAATGTTAATGAAGTGTTACCATACTTTTTTAAGAAATTAAAGATTCATTGAAAAACGTAATTGAAAATCATGCCTTACAAATTATTTGTCTTCAGGCCCCAAGTAAGAAAGCCAAAGGCGACTGTGGCAAGGAATAAAAAACTCTAAAAGATGTTAGTTAGTGGTGAGAAGAAAAAAAACCTTGGAAGAAACCAGGCTCAGCTGGGGGAGCCAGTTCCTCTCTGGCTTACATCTATTTGTCTATTGAATTTTATTGGTACATCTATGTGGCATTTACACTTCAAAGAAAGTGCTGTTTAGTGTTGATTCTTGTGTGCAGGCAACATCAACCAAGATGTACAGTCACCTAAAGGATTATTAGGAACACCATACTAATACTGTGTTTGACCCCCTTTCGCCTTCAGAACTGTCTTAATTCTATGTGGCATTGATTCAACAAGGTGCTGAAAGCATTCTTTAGAAATGTTGGCCCATATTGATAGGATAGCATCTTGCAGTTGATGGAGATTTGTGGGATGCACATCCAGGGCACGAAGCTCCCGTTCCACCACATCCCAAAGATGCTCTGTTGGGTTGAGATCTGGTGACTGTGGGGGCCATTTTAGTACAGTGAACTCATTGTCATGTTCAAGAAACCAATTTGAAATGATTCGAGCTTTGTGACATGGTGCATTATCCTGCTGGAAGTAGCCATCAGAGGATGGGTACATGGTGGCCATAAAGGGATGGACATGGTCAGAAACAATGCTCAGGTAGGCCGTGGCATTTAAACGATGCCCAATTGGCACTAAGGGGCCTAAAGTGTGCCAAGAAAACATCCCCCACACCATTACACCACCACCACCAGCCTGCACAGTGGTAACAAGGCATGATTGATCCATGTTCTCATTCTGTTTACGCCAAATTCTGACTCTACCATCTGAATGTCTCAACAGAAATCGAGACTCATCAGACCAGGCAACATTTTTCCAGTCTTCAACTGTCCAATTTTGGTGAACTCTTGCAAATTGTAGCCTCTTTTTCCTATTTGTAGAGGAGATGAGTGGTACCCAGTGGGGTCTTCTGCTGTTGTAGCCCATCCGCCTCAAGGTTGTGCGTGTTGTGGCTTCACAAATGCTTTGCTGCATACCTCAGTTGTAACGAGTGGTTATTTCAGTCAAAGTTGCTCTTCTATCAGCTTGAATCAGTCGGCCCATTCTCCTCTGACCTCTAGCATCAACAAGGCATTTTCGCCCACAGGACTGCCGCATACTGGATGTTTTTCCCGTTTCACACCATTCTTTGTAAACCCTAGAAATGGTTGTGCGTGAAAATCCCAGTAACTGAGCAGATTGTGAAATACTCAGACTGGCCCGTCTGGCACCAACAACCATGCCACGCTCAAAATTGCTTAAATCACCTTTCTTTCCCATTCTGACATTCAGTTTGGAGTTCAGGAGATTGTCTTGACCAGGACCACACCCCTAAATGCATTGAAGCAACTGCCATGTGATTGGTTGATTAGATAATTGCACTAATGAGAAATTGAACAGGTGTTCCTAATAATCCTTTAGGTGAGTGTATACTGAGAGTCATGGCACTGGCAAAGTGGCTCTGATGCAGCATTTCATTTATGGAAATTAATTATTATCTATTTTACACTGCCCCATGAAACACCAAAAAACTCCAACTATAACCAACATTACAAAGATTGCAGTTGGATTTTGGTCATATTCACACTATGTTGTGTTTGAAAATGCATTAATTTTGCTACATTTACACCCCATCCACACTAGAACAGCATTTTCCTCTTCTGAAAACAGAAAACGTCTCCATTATAGCATTTTTTGGAAAACTATACATAAGGAAACTGAAAACTGAGTTTTCAAATGAAAACATATTAGTGTGGATATGGCCTTAAGATGAATTCACGTCATAATTACCAAGTAGATTCTGACTTTGTTCACTTCTTCGAAGAACTCATAATTAAGTTGTAAACTCTGAATTCCATGAACGCTCCGACTTGACAGTTGTGACATCATGCAAAAAGAACCAGTAGGGCAATGGCCTTAACAGGTAGTGAACACATATTTTTGTTTTATATTTCTGTTATATTATGCCATTGATACCAGGAGTGCTTTCTTTGTTCCTAAACACATTGCAACTACATATGTAGGTGAATTCATTCATTAATGTAGTGATAAATGTTTTGCTGTTATCAACAACAAAGCCATTTTGATGTTATGAGTGTTGTCATAGAAGCAAATAACTTCTGAGGTCCCAGGATGTGAACAGCTTCGAGTACAATCTCCAAGTTGCAATCTCATAATTACAGTAATTTCGGCACAATGTGAATGCTGCAATTGAATACTAAGAAGCAAATCTGCCATTGTCACACCTCTAACAAACACCATCAGGGTTAACACACTGATTCAACAAAATGCAACAACCGTGTTTGTTGGAGTTTGTTGGGGCAGTATGAAATGCCCTTTAAACTTAAGATTGCATACTCTACTCTTTTGCTGCCTTACAAGTTCCTAGAAAATGCAAATAAAGTTTAAGAATGCAACTCAGTTTTTAGCCTTATAAAATGCTACCACATCAAACAGTTGCTGTAAACTAAACAGTAACTTACCATGAACAATAAGAATCATAAACCTATGCATAAATGAAATGTGGACAGGTAGATGTACAAAGTCTATGGTCAAAGACTATTTAGTCCAACATGAAGAACTTATCAAACGTATCAAAATGACTGGGAGAAACAGGATGGAACACTCAATATGGTGGATGTAGAAAAGGAAATACCGCTTTAAAGGAAAAAGAGTTAAGTCAAGTCAACACATTAAGTCAACTCGAGAACGTGCACGCGTACTGGCCAGATCAGCATGAAAAATATAATTTTTTAGCTGTATCTGAGCTAAAGATGTACAATATTTGATACCATTGTTGTTCTTTGACTGTAATCTTGACCAACCCTTTTGGAGAATTTGGTCTTTCCCCATTCATGTAGATAGGAGCTGTACTTTTATGCCACTTGCATCTGTAGAAAATAGCTGCCTGGGAGTGTGATGGTGGCCCAGTGAACAGACTTTGGTATGGTCCAGTTTTTCCCAAAGAATTAAAGGTGACGTAAACAGCTCTTCAACATGTTTACGTCTTGAGAATGCTCTGGTGAGAATCATGCTGGGAGCTCATTAACTGTGATAGCAGACTTTCTGTGATCATCCAGCAAGGTTAAATTCTCCTAGGAGCTGCCCAGCAGGGCTAACACTCTGTGAGGGAAGAGACACAATGCTGTGGAGCTTTTGAGTCTGAAACTGAATCTCAGCACAGTCAATCTACAGTAACTACTATTAAACTGGAACCCAGAGTTGTGACATTATAGTTATGGGAGCTCTTTATATACTAGCATTTGTGAGGTAGTGTATAAACAAGACAACAAGATTTCATGTAAAAGCCAAACAGAAGGCACGTGGCAAGGAGAAATAGCAAGAGAAATAAAGAGTAACAATAAGAGAGATAGTATGCTTAATACATCATGATTTTGCAAACGAACAACTGTTTCACTGTACCAGGTTGGTAGAAAATGTGTCCAGACATTGAGAGTTTCGTTGGTGAGCTGGAAGAGACTAAGGACACAGTCTGTGGCTGAACTACGAGGATGTCGATAACCAGAGATGATACTGTCCTCCTGGAATGCCTGCAATGTGAAAAGAGTCATCACAACACATAATAGAATACACTCCTCATTTAATAAGACAAAGAAAGCAAAGAATTGCACAAGCCTGTATCTCTACAGGTAAAAATGTTAAAGGCAAGCCAGCTAATAATATGGGATTTTTTTGAAAACGCCAAACGCCATGTGTTTGGGCACACACCTTCAAACTGTTGCACATCAGGATGCACAGTAATTAAAGGGTAAACAAAACAATATTATTTATCTGCTTCAAGAAGACACCCCCAGCTAGTAACATCAAATAAAGTAAATCAATTGAAATCACACATGATATCTCTTTGGTGTGGTAATTTGTGTATTTTCAAATGAGGGAACTTACTTTAGGCACCTGGTGGACAGTACGGACACGCTGCAGTTTGATCAGGCTGAACATGTTCCCCAGATGTATGGCCCTTAACTGCCTGACTCAGGAGAGAGATGTAAATACACAAAGACAGGTAAAGAGAGAAAAATGCACATACAGGGACTCTTACAATTTATCCAATGTGAGACTTGACTTGGTTAGCCCTGCCCTTTTCCTTACATCAACCTCTAACATAAACACACACCCACACTTACACACCTAAATCATTGATCACACACCTGATGCACCAGCTACAGTAGGTAACAGAGCATTCAAAATTGTTCAGCAGCACATTGTTTTACATAAGTGAAAGTTACATCGCAAACTTATCATACCTTTTGTATTTTGTTATGTTTTTTTCCTTTGCTGGATTTCAGCAAGTTCAACAGGTTTGTCAGAAACTCAAGTTTAACACCGGTCAACTTAAGCAAGCATCACTAACACAAATAAAAAGAGCCAGATTTGTATCATAATTAAACTATTAGATTCTCTGAGCTTCTTGCATTTTGTGATTGTTCGGTCAGGGTGTGGTGTTCAGGCCAATATTAATCAGTCAGTGCAGTTAAAGTTGTGTAATGAATGAATAGAGGGTGTGAAAGGCTCATTGAAAACATGAAAAGCAGTCCACACACATATGTCGGTGCAGCTATCATTATGAGGACTCTCCATAGACATGATGATTTTAATACTGTACAAACTATAGATTATATCCCCTAAACTTAACCCTCACAAAAAACATTCTGCATTTTTACATTTTCAATAAAACATTGTTTAATATGTCTTTTAAGCTATTTGAATTATGTGGACACTATAAATGTCTTCATAAACCACATTTCTAGCATAATACCCTTGTAATTACCAGTTTGTAACCTCACACACACACACACACACACACACACACACACACACACACACACACACAACACAATCTTAATCCATTACATACTAACCCAGTACGGTCACCATTCTCCTGCTTGTACTCATCTTATTCCAATGAAAAAATGTGTTCAATGTATTTTGATTTCAAGAACATTTATCTAAAGCAAACTGTAAATGTTCCAATTTTTTGTCTCTCTTTAGACACTGGAAGTATTTTGGTGGGTTTAACTAAATGGGAACATGACTTCTAGGGGAGAGACTTTATTAACAGGATAATTTGCTTATGATTGGAATATTCAAGGTTCAATACAAGTTAAGATCAATTGATATAATTTGTGGCATAATGTTGATCACCACAACAAATAATTTTGACTAGTTCCGTCCTCTTCTTTAAAAAACAAAAGTACAAATCGAGGTTACAGTGAGGCACTTACAATGGAAGTGAATGGGGCCAATTTTTGGAGGTTTAAAGGCAGAAATGTGAAGCTTATCATTTTATAAAAGGACTTTCATTATTCTGTTAAATCTCATGTATTATATGAGTTGCAATGTTGCTTATATCATAATTACAGTCATTTTCTGGTTTGTTGACATTACATCATCATGGCAACGAAGTTGTAAAATTGGCTTTAATTGCATTTTTTCACACTAAAATCTTGTTAATACAAATATTGTTTGTTTTGTGGCTAAACTTTATAATATTGAGTGTTTTTACGTTTACAGATTAGCCCCATTCACTTCCATTGTAAATGCATCACTGTGTAACTCAGATTTCCAAGTAGATGGAGCCAGTAGCGGTTTTAAACATCACATAATCACGAGAACACACACATCACGAGGAAAGCTCCGAAAAATGAGGGATAACATGATGTTCTGGGTACATCGCATATACGCTGTTGTCAGCATAGAGAAAAGCATATATAGGCCATCCGAACTTGTTTCGCGCCCTCACTCACAGATACGCGCGAACGGATGAGTTAGGGGCCGTTCACACCAAACGTGTATTTGCCTGCGTCTGCTCTGTATTTCCATTGTTTTCCTTTGTAAACGCGCTGGATGAACGTCCACACATGCTGCACCGCGTCTTGCTGTTTCTTCATTGTCTCGCACAGCACCGGCACATTTTTTGACACTGTGTCATGTTAATAAGAGCTTCAGGTTGCAAAAATGCATGCCGAGACACCTGCGTTCTGTTTCAGTCGATGCACTGTGTCTAGATTGTTTTAAAATTATTATTTATATAGCGCAGGTGTCACAAAAATTTAACGTTCTTCTGAACAAGTTCAGGTTGCAAAGAGGGGACTTTTACAATGTTTAACATTATTTCTGATTGTTCTGCAGCAAAGTTTCAGCGCTTGCTAAGCAGCAATATGTTTCCCTTCTGTCCTGTGCTGAGGGGCCGCAGTGCCCCTCAGCACAGGACAGCTCAGAAGTCAGAACGTTGCCAACAATACTTACATAAAATACAGCCTCAGCATCAGAAGATAATCTCCAGGTGAAAGTGAAGTAAATAAGACAGAAATATATTACTATTGTATACAACAAATCCTCACAGTAATTATAATACTGTATCATAGTGTATAATACTGTATCAAACTGGACAACAATAAATAATTGTTGGGTTATAATAAATAACAACTGAATTTAAAAATGTTAATGGGTGAAGTAATAGGTTTTGCACACACACACACACACACACACACACACACACACACACACAAACAAAACAACTTAAAAAAATAAATAAAAAGAAACAAATTGTTTTGTAAAAATATATGTAGGCAAATATTGTTTTTTATTATTGTTATTACTGTATGGTGGAAAAACTGGAAAGCATGCATTAATTATCTTTAATCAAATACTTTTATTTCATTAAATATTTTGAATGTTCTTGGCTACAATGGTTGATATGATGAATTTAAAATTATGATTCAAAATATATTTTATGTAATTTTTTAAGCAAACATTTTCGAAATGGGGCCCTGGCTTCCAATTGGGGCAGAATCTCCAGAAGAAGGCGGGGTTACTTCAAAAGGGGGCGTCACTTCCACTCGCGGTTCAGGTTAGGGAAAGGGTTAGGCTAGGGGCTCGCTATATCTTTAATGGCGATTTGGAGCAATGACTGCAGATAAATAACCTTCTCCGGATTTTTGCGGAGGGATGAGACTAAATTATTTTTTAGTGGTAATCAAAATGACGCCACAAATTCTGTCGATTGAGAATAATTTGTACTGAACCCGGAATATTCCTTTAAATTTGTTTTTGTCATTTCCCGAGTATGACATTTCTGGTCGCCTCCTAATTATTGCATGCTTCTGCTTAGAAATGACAGCAAACTATGTGTGTTATTTAAATAAATACGATGCATAATATACTAATTAAGTGTGATGTTATGTGATTAAATAACTTGTAAGATGGTGAATAACTAATTTGTTTAACTGACTTGGGCATCAGTCCACACAGAGCTCTTGTGGTGACGAATGTACATATTACAAATGTAAAATATGACTTTCTCACGATCACTAGAGTGTGGGGACCTTTGATTTATATACACACAAATATATTCATATTTAAATAACACGTTAAATAGTATCAAATCATTAACCATCATATACCGTTAAAAGGCTTTACTGTTTTTGCATTCAAAATTTATCAGCATCGGAATGTGACATTTTTTTCCAAAGCTGACATTACAGAATATTAAACAATTAAACATTAAAACATATTGCAACAGTTATACAGTTGTGTGGGTGAATCAGATGAGTGCTAATGTAACAAAAACAAACAAAAAGTAATACAAAATGGCAACACATGATGGCAGCATTTTCTAATTTAAAAGAATCCCTCCTGCCTCGCAGTAGTTGAGATCCCACAAATCTGCTGTGTTTTTCAGCTTGTTGTCTTAATAGGTCTTAAACTGTGTCTGAATGTAAGTCAAATTTCACCTTTTGGCCTTTTATTTTAAACTCTCATCCTCTCTTAACCTCTGCTTGAACTCTCCTTCTCCCTTAATCCTAAAACAGGAAAGAGTGGAAAATGACTGGCAAAAAATCATTTCATGTCACTTTTTATATAATTTGGACTTAAGTAAAACATATCCAATGGATTTTTTTATATATTTAGGATTTTATGAGTTGTATCTCCCAGGATACATTAAGGTACAAAAAATTATCAATATTTGTTTTATTTGATGCAAACAATGATGAGTTTCTGACTTCCCCTCTTATTTTAAAACATATCATACATGTGTGTGTGTGTGTGTGTGTGTGTGTGTGTGAGAGAGAGAGAGATAGAGAAAGAGAGAGAGAGTGTGTGTGTGTAACAAATCTGAACATTTGTAAGTGTAATAAATGTGTATGTGTAATATTGTGGATTAACCCTTTTTATTCCCTTAATCTGGCAACATATCTCAGCGTATACGCACACTTCAAAATGTGCTAAATAACAGCATAAAAAACATATGACTTCATTTTCTTCTTCTGCGTCTTATGACAATGTTCACAATTCAAATGAATTTGAGCAGTTTTACTTAAGAAAGTAAGATTAATATATAATTAATTATCACAAAGTCAGCATGTCTTGCACCATGGGTGGTCATGTTGGTTTTAGGTCAGGCTGATTTAAGGATCAGAGAAAATTTTAACCGTCACCTGACCTGCATACTCAAAACAGACCCAACTATAACTTTCTCATACCCACAATAAGAAACTAAAGAGTATGTATCTTGTGGTGCACATTGCTTGTTTTAGGATTACATGCTTTAAAGAATCAAGCTGCACATAAAACTAAACTCAGGCACTTCAGTGAAAATCAATGACAACATTTGGAAATTGTATTCTTTACAATGATTGCTAATAAAATCACAATATATCCTAAATCCACAGAGGACAAAATGTAGGGGTATATTGGGCTTATAAAATATAAATGCTTTATCGAAATGTGGAACTCCATAATCCATCACATTTAATGCTACACAAGTTTAAAAGACTTTCCAGGCTCATACTAAAGAAGATATTAAAGTGTTTATGCTAATCAATGTAAAACAAATATATATATATATACACAAAATGCTTTGCACCAACCAATCCAAGAACTTTTAGAGTCACTTAGTGCAGTGGTAACTTGAAGAAACCTAGCCTGCATAATCAAGCCCAACGTGGGTTTTAGTTTGATGGTTTGTCACCCATTCATGCCAATAAAATCAAATGGCTGAAAATAAATATTTGTCTAAAAGGGTTCATTATGATCCTACACCTAAATCAGGAGTTTCTCTTGTAAAGTGGATGTATGCATTATGATGTATAAATCTATATAAGACTCACATATCCACCATAACACTGGAATTTGTCCAGTCTTCCCAGATTTGCAGAGAAGGGTGTTTGTTTTATGAATGTGGCACCTCTTATTATCTGCCTCACTCCATTCAATTCAAACAGACCCTCTTCATCTGCTTCATTAAGTGTGTGTGTATGGTCTGAAGGGCAGACATGAGAGAATATATATGGGAGTAAGCAAGGCTGTGTGTGAGTGTGTGTTTGGCCTTGCTTAATGCATAATTAAGTAGCAGCAGCATGGAGGCCAGATGCAGACAGACAGAATTGAACACAGTGTTGCAGAGGGCACGGCCTATTCAACCCTCCAGACTGGCACAATATGCCAACGTCAACTCCCTCCTCCACCTCTAACTCTCTCCCTGCAACCAGAGCAGCAATGATATCTCCTGCTGTTCAGGACTGATATCTTTGTTGCCCCAGGCAGAGTAATACTACCAGTGGTAAAATACTTCACAACATCTTTGGGTGTGCAGGATGAGAAGAGGCTGAACTCTGCATAGTTGAGGTATTAGGCCATAAATGGGAAATGACACCAGTGAGCATGAATCTCTAACAGACACAAAAGCTGCAGTACTCACCGTGTCGTGTTGCAATGATAAAGTAGGAAACTGAAATGCCTGCTGCATTCACCAGGGATGCAAACGTGAGTGGAATGTAATGGAACACTCAAGAATAAACAGAAATTTGACAGCTTTGTGTCAATCTGGTATCTGTTTTTTCTTTGCAGGTATATGCAGGACCGGCCCTAGACATTAGGGGGCCCTAGGCTCATTTTATGTTGTAGCACAGAGTGAACATTACCTTGACCCTGAAAACATCCATGACCATGCTCCAAAGTTTGAGTGCTTGAGATTTTGCAATAGTCATACTCATTTTACGTCCTTTATTGCAATGCTGAAAACTGGCATCATTTGTGGATTTTCAAAGTGCTATATATTAGCTCAAATGTTACTGAAGGGGTAACATTTATTTTGGTAAGTTATAATTTGTAATCACAATTGTGAGCAAAGCTAATCACACTTTACAGCCCTGGCTAGGCAATCGCCTAATCTGCCTATATTAAAAAAATAAAAAATTATAAAAGTAATTAAAGCATATCCCTGATCATGTGAAGAGTGTTCGATTCAGTTAGCACATCAAATAGACTTTAAAAGATAAAACACAGATGGTTGAAGTGGCATTCACACAACGATAAAAATGCTTCAGGTCTCTGTGCTAAATTTGTTGCTAGTTAACTTTCCTTCTCTACCACTGTAACCAACTAAATAAGATGGTGGATGTGTTTACATGAACACTAATATGTTAAAAACAGCCCCAAAATTTGCTTATTACAAAAATCAGACAATGCAAAAAAAAAAACACATTTACATGAGATTTGAATTTAGAGCTATTCTCTATTCTGCTGCCTTCATGTGTTAGTGGAATTATCCTACTTCCCACTTCTAAAGTGGTAATTGAAAGTACATCATGTTCAAGTGCTTTGTCAGAAAAAAAAATGGAAGCATGGACCACACCAGGTTCATATTTCTTTTATTTTGACACCATAATACATATTACTCTTGTTGCTGACGAAAATGGAATTTCGGTCAAATACAAGCTATTTTCAAGGTGTAAAAATGAACAACATGCATCCAATGGTTGCTGATATACAGTACATAAATGAATGTGACTAATATGGCAAGCACTAACAATTAGTTGTATTTGGAAAAATTTATAAAACCTGTCATTCACTACAGAAACCATACTCCACCATGTTGAAAGTTTATGACTCCTCCCATCTCGAAAACTCAGGTATCAAAAACATCTAAAAGTTTCCCAGTCGTACTTATGACTTGAGGAGTCTTCATGTGCAACTTTCGAGTGAGAAACTCATATTTACAATAATTCCGATAGCATGTGAAGGCAGCATTATTCCAATTGTTGCAACAGATCACACGGGATGATCATGTTGTTTCCAATAATTCCTATACCCTAGAATAGGACACTTTATGCAGACTCACTGACAAGCGCCATCTTTTATCAGACATCTTTGCATCAGTTCCAGTGTATTTACGGTCCCTTATGGCATGCCCAGAAGTGCATTGCATCAGAAGCATGAACGACCCTGGTTCGATCCCGTGTTAAAACCAGATGAAATTGTGTTCGCGTAATCAGATATGAGCGTTGTTTGGAGATTGCATGTTTACCTCTAAAAGAAGATGTGCTGTCCTAATTTAGAGGGGCTCTTCATCAAATGTAAGCCTTTCTACTCGCTGCAGGAGTTTTCTTCGTTTATTTTGATGAGTGTTTATATCCCGCCACAAGCATGCGTGAATGCAGCATTGCAACAGCTGAATGATCACATCCCAGACATGGAGCAACAGCACCTGGACTCTCTTATCATTAATCAGGGAGATTTTAATAAAGCCCGTGAACCCCCGTGAACTGCCAAAAAACAATAAATCACATGCCCCACCAGAGACAGAAATATACTGGACCACCCTTTACACCACGTGCAGCTCTAGGACTCTCTGATCACTGTCTGGTTCATATTCTCCCAACCTACAATCAGAAACTAAAATCAGCTAAGCCTGTAGTAAGTACTATAAAGAGTGAGAACATTTGGCAATAAAGCTCATACTGATTCTGAAACATTACATTTTTGCTCCAGCTTTGACCACTGAGGCAGTGCTTCGAATTTCAGTAACCACAGATGGATTTCAGCTAAAGAAAAGTCAACCTAGTGTTTCTGATTTCACTGTTGGATCAGTCTGATTGTTGCTGTTAGCATTTTTCATTTTACTAGTAAGATTTTGAATTGATCTATCCAGTAACCATTCTGACCAGTCGTTACAATTGGCAAATAAAAAAGCAGTTGCAACTAAATTTCATGAATAACATTTAGTATAGACACTAGTGCTTAATAAATAAGCACTAGTACCTAATAAATATACACTCACTTAGCACTTTATTAGGGATACCTGTACACCTACTTATTCATGCGATTATCTAATCAATTGTGTTGCAGTAGTGTAAAGCATTAAATCATACAGATACGGGTCAGGAGCTTCAGTTAATGTTCACATAAAACTTCAGAATGGGGGAAAAATCTGATCTCAGTGATTTTGACCATGGCATGATTTTTGGTCCCCGAACAGGCAGGTTTTATTATTTCTATAACTGCTGATCTCCTGGGATTGCACTCACTGTCTGCACTACTACTGGTAGTCATTGAGTTGCTCATTTGAATAAAGTTGAGCACAGCTGTTGCACGTCAGCAGAAATCACCAGCATGCTAAAAATGAATGATTTCCAGTTGCCAAGTCTAGGTAAAAACAAGTGATAATCTGATCAGTCATGAGGATGAGCTGCATGGGGTGGCTTCACGCACAGCCTTCAAGCACCATGTGCTCAGCTAATGACATCTGCAATAACATACAGACTATGGAGACAGGAAGCGATAGGACAGAAGAATACTGTGAAATGCCAGAACAGACCCTAGGCTTTAGCTACTAATTAAACTATAGTGTCTGTATGTGTGACTGAGATAGAGAAAATGTTGTAGGATTACAGTGAATGGGAACGTCTGAGTTGATAAATGCTTCTGGAGGGTGATGTACTGGTTAGGCAGCCTCAGGCAGTGTACAGCACCCTCCGAGTAGTCATTTTTGCTCAGCTACAGTATAAGTGACCATGTGGAAACAGCCACAGAGAACAGTGGGACCTATTAAATAAGTCAAAAAAGGTGTTAGATAGCATGGAGTTCTATTATGGTTAATTACAGAAAACACTCTATTCTCTAAATAAAAAAAAAGCACACTTGACTAATTTATGTATAAAAAATGCCTTTATTTATACAACTTTAAAAAGCAATTTAAAGCACAAAGACTTTAATAAACATTTGTCCTGCATAAAAATGATCGCATGTGCACATTGTGCTTCCACAGTAAAGTCTGTACAACCTCTGGGCATGCAGCTATTGCGATCCAGTTAAACCATTTATTGCATACACATGAAACCTCGCATGTTGATTTATAAAGCATTCATGAAAAAAGTAAAAATAAAATAAAGGGAGGGTGGGTGTGGAGGTTAACCACAACTCTACAGTTTTACAATTCTAAACTGTAGCAGCTTTCAGAGGAGGGCTTTGCACATTGTCCAGCGCAGATATATTATTGAAATGACAAAAACAAAAAACAAAACAAAAGAAGAAACAAAACTATAGTTGTGCTTTAATGTTGTTACTCCCAGGAGTACACTCAAATGCAAACAACAAGGCTTGTTAAAACCCAACTCAAATAGGAGGCTGCTTTATAGCAAAGCCTACAAGAACAGATCTGCAGTTCCAACTCGCAGTTTTCCCTTTTGAAATATGTAACACTGAGCACTAGCTCAACATCAAGAGTTGCACACATCCCAATAGATAGTGGTGATTAATAGTATTTCCAGTTCCCTTCTCTACACATTTTCTATTATAGAAATCTTAGACTAAAAAAATAACTGTATCAAAAGGCATTTCCTTGGAGAAAGGTATATATACCACCCCAAAACATTCCTTTTATCACATCTTTTCCAAAAAGAAATACTAGAACACATGCTACATGGTCTTCCATATACAACAACAAAAAACGAAAACAGACAAACAATATTTCAAACTTAAAATACTTTGGTTTAAACAAAAGTTTGTTTTTCTGTAGTACTTATGGTAATACCATTTTCCCTTTTAACATACTTTTGTCCGCCCATTAAGTGACAAGTATGAAATGTGCATAGCATTATTAGTGAGATCAGCAACCTAGTTTTCATGGGAAAACAAGTGATTTTTAACTGAAAATGGGTTAACACAGAGGTATGCCTTGGGGCTTAAGCACTGAGAACAGCCCAGAGTCTCTAAATTATATGTATACCAAACAAACATCAACAAACCAGCATATTTGATATCAAACATTTATAAATGTCAAATTTTTCTACTCTGTCAGCTTGCCATTTATCTTCTGAACAAAATCTAAAGCCAAAAGCCCACATTGGAATGTGAACATCTGTTGGAGATGGCTCTGAACAGAGGTTGGCAGATAATGGGAGTGCCTCTGCATCTTAGCAGCTGTGGTCATGTGAGATTAGAACAGACAGGACTCGGCCAGGTGGAGGTTTTACTGCTGAGGTAAAGTGGCAGATCCCTCTGAGAAACATCGGAAAGTGAAAAGGCTAAAACACTTCCAAACTAAAATACTGTATGTGAGTCTCAGGCACTCCAGACTCCTGGGTGCATGAGCCAGAGAGCTGTTTAAATGATTTTTGTCAATGTGGGAAGACATTTTAGATACCAAATAGATGTTATCCTTTTAAATGTGGATAATTAAAAAAACTTTTAATGATAAATGTAGTGACCATTTCTGCTTTTAATACATGAAAAACACATTTTATTTTTGAAGGAACTTTTGTTTGGCTGAGATACAAGATATTCAACTGAGTGTGAGAATAAACATTCTCATTCTTTTGTTCTACATAACGTACACAATTGTGTTGCTTGACATTCATCACACAAAATATGGAGTTAGATGTTACCTTACCAATACAGTAGTTCTTTCAAATTATATGTAGAAATCAAAATAGCCTGTGTGGTAAAAAATATAAAAAATGGTAAATGGGTATAGCTACAATAAACTTAAAGTCAGAGAAATCCTTATAAATTATTAATTGTCTTCAAAGCATGAGATGTAGAAATTAAATACTAAATTGGTGTTGGGATTGAAATACTAATTAAATCACAAATGCTTCTAAAAAGGCATTCCAACAACATACATGCCACACAAGTAAAGTGCATGACTTGTTTATATGTAGAACAATGAAACTGATGTTTGACATTTTGATTACAGGGACGAACACCATGGCCTACAAAACCATGTTGTATTCCTTAAATTACTGTGCTGATATCACCTTTATTAGTGCAGTACAGCGGTGTCAGGGTGTACATCATAAGAACTACAGATATGTTTCCCTAAATTTGATGTAGTCATCAAGCAAATTACCTACAACCTCTCTAAAACTTTAAATGCATTATGGGCAGGTCTGAGCCACATAAGTGACAGTCCAGTCTGCTTGTGGTTAGGGTTTGACTGAGTAAAGGATCATGATATGCAGACTGAAGTCTGGACAATGAATCAGTGTGTGGTTTCAACTAAAGGTGTAATTTTCCCTCCAATGTCAAACTGAACGAGTAAACCTTAACTGTACTCTGACATTTAATAATGCTACACTTGTGGACATTTTCAGCATTTTTCTCTACAGCTTGTATGCATTAGTATTCCGCTATTGGGCTATGAACTTTAAAAACTTAAATCTATTGCAGCTAAAGTTTTTTTCCCCCTCTACAATCATTTCAACTGCTTATTTTAACCATCTGGTGACTAATTATTTTCTGAGCTTTACTTTGGAAGAAGCTTCTGAAAGCTGCTTTGCGATCCCTTGTTTTGACTGAAGTGTCCCCAAAAGTGGCAAATCTCAGCAGACACATCTCTCACTCAAACCTGCAGATCTGGAGCTTTGATTATTAAATAACCAAAGCCCTCCCCCTCCTCATCCAGACACATGCTGCAAGCAGCTGTGTTTGCTTCTAATTAAAACCTCAGCACAGACACAAGAAGCACTGCAATTACGGTCTCAAACTGAAAATCAGAGGGCTACTAGAGTGTTCAGTCTTTTTTTTTTTTTTTCTCAAGACACTGCAGCAGATTGCGACTAGCAGCTTTACACTTGGCCTCCTCTGGCTCTTCCAGTGGCAATCATGAAGAGGATTTGAGAGCTTGAAGAGATATTAGAGGCCTCCTGTGCTCTAGTTGTGCTTGGCCCTCCCTCCTTTCAGGTAACTTTTCCAGCGCTTGATGAAGTCCCTGAAAATAGGCGAGTTGTCAAAAGAGCCCAGGAGCTGTAGCTGGTTGATGTGCGTTGTATGGTAGTCCCAGCGAGCCAGGTTGGGTGCCGTGCCCAGTATAAAGTGGCGCAGATCGTAGATGGTGCCTGACCCTGTATCGTACAGGGGCAGCATCACTTTGAGGGACTCCATCCCCTTGCTGTACAGCTGACCTGCATCCCGACCAAGTTTCTCACCGGCTGTTTGTGCCAGGTCATAAAGGCCTATGAGGGAATAGATGAACCCATTCAGTACGAAGGAGCTAGGAATTGTAGGATACTCCTCATACCAGTCATATTTATTCATGAAAATAGCTTTTACTCCATGCTGCTCTGAGGGCAGTTTGAAAGGTCCGGTGGCACGCAGAGCAGACTTTAAGTAAGTGTCATCTTTTGTGATCAGATAGGCACGCACTAGAGTAGACATGGCCTGTCCTTGAGCCATGGCAGAATACCAACCAGCCTCTAGCGCACTGAAACCATCCCCAAGTTTACGAGTCACCATGATAGGCCAACCACCACGCTCGTCCTGGTTGCGCACCAACCAATCACTAGCAGCAAAAAAGGCTGCCATATGTGAAGTGGTGGAGATAGTAATATTGTCTATTGCTCCATGACCATGTAGCACTATCTTTACGACATGCCGTGGCATGGTCTTGGTGGCTTTGACCGCTTTGGTGTTGGAGAAGCCAATGCCTTTGCGGAGGTCTGTGAGAAGGTCGCGGGTGACCGTAGTCCATGCAGTCCGAGGGCCAATGCCATAGATGATGTCACGATCCTTGAACGAAATGAGCTGGGTTGTGGTGACGTAGTGAATCACAAATGGAGGCCCTTTCTCTGTGGTCTCCAAAATGACAGAGACGCTACCATTAGATGTAAACTTCAGGTCAAAAGAGATGATGAAATCTTTCATATTGCCAAGAGGAAGTGAGATGCCCTCTGAGTTTTCTAAAAAGAAGAACAGAAAAATAAAATGTTACAACAGCTTGTAATGTCACACGCTCGCTCGCACGCACGTGAACATTGAAGGTAGTGTGTGGTCTTGAAGGAGCAAGGTTTCATGTGACACTTTCTCCTGGGGTTAATTAAACAGACAAGTTAGAGGCTGTGAGACAGCTGGGCTCCAACTCCAACTGATATAACAACTGAAAAATAATCCATCTCATATGAAAAAGCTGAAAATTGTTTCTCCTGGTATAGTGTAGAACACACTGCAGTGCACCTCAGAGTGAGCAGATCAAAGTTTCCTAGCTCTTAAAGACCTTCATCTCTCTTTCAACAGAAATGCATACTCAACACTTCATCCTAAAGTCATCTCTCATTGTTAGCATCAAATCCCTCAACATGCCTCTCTCTGTTGCATTCTGACAAGCAGAACATATAGTAAAACTCCTTATACCCTCTACTGAGGAGATAAAACAGAAGCATGAGAAGTGAGCGAAAGGGAATAGGAGGTTGAGTAAGTGAGCAAGAGAATAATAACAATATTAAAGCAACAGAGAAAATAGGCCAGAGGTTGGATAAAATACCTTGGAAAAGGTAAAACGAGACAGCAGAGGACATTTATGCTCAAGCAGCCTCCTATCACTATTTAATGCACTCATAAATCTATTACTTAAGGCAATGCAGAGACTAAGTGGATTAGTACTGTCCTGCTCTGATTACCTCCCCCCCCCATAATACCAGTGATGTGGACAGAGGGAGGAGGTTGAAGGGAGCGCCAGGCTGGAGCCTTGGGCCCAGCATGTCCTAGCTGTCCCAGCTCTAATCAATGCTCTGGGTGATGACACCAATTACTGCCTACCAGCGCAGCATCCCAGTTAATTCTAATGGCTATTGATTAACTCTTTGCTAAAAAGCAGCAGGGTGTGTTCGAAACCTTAAAAATGCTGTCTTATCATGCAGTACCCTGAGGGAAAAGGGCATCAAGGCATGTCCGAATCTAATGCTCACGTGACATCCTGCAAACTGAGATGGCTCTAAATGGTTGTTTTCAAAAGGAAGCATAGTTGTATTAAAGGCTCACTATTCAGCTATTCAAGGTACCTTTCTTTTAGACAAATAAAACTGATGTAACTTGTCTGAAAGCTTAACTTGCCCAAAAAGGGGTTTTCTTCAATACAGAAACAAACTCTATGGAAGCACAAGACACTTCTAGGTATGCAAGCTCGATTTTGTGCACCGCTGTTCCGAAATGGATCAGAGCCCAATTAATAAAACAACACAAGCATGAGTTGCATTCTCATCGTTACCACAATGGGCACTATAGAGGACATTAGTGTGAACTGTACCCCAACAAACTGTGTGTGCATTTCGGCATATAATTGAAAAAATTAAAATGGTGTCCAAAGGAGTGGTTGAAAGTTATTTAACTCATAATTGTACTTTATTTTTATACATAAAATTATATTTCTACCAAGAAATAAGCATTGTTGTCAGATATATAAATATTCACTTATCTTTAAAACTCACTTTTATTTGTTCTAGATCATCAGACGTGAAATATAGGCCAGTCTAATGCCAGTTTACTTATTAATTGCCTTCATATCAAAAGGTTTATTTTAAGCCACTGGCTGTATGGGAACTGCCATCAGTTTCAAACACACCCTCAGTGTAATGCTAACTAGAAAATACATGAGGCTGGGTGAAATGAGAGCAGGAGCAGAGTATGTTTTGAAGTTTTGTATGTGTTTGTGTGCATGCCCAGCGGGGCAGTGCAAAGATTCTGAAAAAAAGTGATAAAAGAAATCAGAAGAGTTGGAGTGAGAGAGACAAAAATAAAACGGGGTGCAATAGAGAAGAACAGATAAAAGCAATTGTAAGGAAAATGGAAAATTAGAAAATAAGAGTGGTTTATGGGAATATAGGGTATGGAAATGTGTGGAAACCAGAACGTTATTAGGGTGGGGGACATAATCCAAGAAAAGAACAAAAAAAAACATTACATTACAGTTCAAAGTTAACTAAAAAATTACAGTAATGGGGTAAAGAAAAATGTAATGCATGAAGCTCAATGTCTGTGGTACCTGGAGCGCTGAACTGTCGCACTGATGTGGCTCTCGTCTTATCGTAGACTCTAGTGAGAGCACAGCCCTTAGGGACACTCCATGCGCTAGACCTGCTTTCTCTCTCCTCCGCTGTGTCATACACCTCCACATGAGGCGGCCGCTCTGTCAGGTTCTTACTGTAATGACTCAGGCCATACTGAGCTATCTGAATAGCATAGAAATACCCTTGAGGGCCCCACTGGGTGGACAACGGTACTCCTGTTGAGAGGAGAGGAAACAGAGGAAGAGGGGATATGCTGTTAGGATTAACTATTTAAAAAGTATTCAAATACTTTCCTTGCACTTTGAACACGTGTACGCAACCAAAGAAAAAAAAAATAATAATAATTGTTTGTTTTACTGTCTCCGGACAGTTATATCACATGACATTTTTACATTTTAAAAATATTATACATTTTAAAAAAAAAATATTTTTTTTACATAAAAAAATATCTAAATTACTTTGAACTCAGTAATTGAAAACTTGTTCATCGTATAAGAGGTGTATTAAAATAATTGTTTTTTTGTGAATTTCATTTAAAAATGAAAATTCCTTGCGTTTCATTCCATTCTGTTTTGCTCCGTTTGTTTGAACAGCAATTTTTAAGGTTTTGAACACACCCCGCTGCTTTTTAGCAAAGAGTTAATCAATAGCCATTAAAATTAACTGGAATGTTGCACTGGAAGGTGGTAACTGGCGTCATCACCCAGAGCATTGATTAGAGCCATCCATTTGTGATAGTGGATATTATTCAAAATTATTGCATTCCGTTCCATTCTGTTTTGCTCCATCCGTTTGAACAGCCCCTGGGCTCATAGTCTAAGCAGCCACACCACCGACTTCAGCCAAATACTATTACTATATGGGAATATTGCTACTGTAGATACACCTGTAATGAATGAAAAACACTGTGCTATTGCCGTTATTATGAAGCTGTATGAGATTATGTTGTTGGCACTGACAAAAAGGCTAAGGGCTATAGGTCATTAGGCTTTTCATCCACCCTATCTCACGCTCTCCCTCAACTACAACTTACCTTTTCTACAGCCTGGCAGGACAATATTAAGCCACAAAAAAAACACTGAGACCACGGTGCTAGTTTTAAAGCACCTTTTCACAAACATACACATACAAAATACATGTAGAGTTAAACAGACAAACAATAGAAATGACAAACACTCCAATGAGTCTGCCTCTTTCCATGGTGTGCACGCACGCACACACACACGCACACACGCGCGCGCGCGCGCACACACACACACACACACACACACACACACACACACACACACACAGTCTACGTGGGACCTGTATGAGGAGGCAGATGGGCGCTGTGGAGACTCTTTCTGGCCTAGATTCTATTCAGAGCACTCAGGTTCTCTGCTGGAGGAGACGCAATCCCTCTAACTGAAGGAGGAGGAAAGAGGATCTCTCTTTCACTGTCACCCTCCGTACTCATCTCCATTTCATTCTCCCTCCCTCTCTTTCTCCTTCAACTTTGGCATGGAAACTGATAAGTCTGTCCGCTGTCTCTGATAATGGGCTCTCTGCTCTAACACACAGCCGCAGGCTCATGTGGCTTATTACCTCTGAGCTGAACACACTTGTTTTTCTGCCTCTAAATGCCCAGGATAAAAACGAGGGGAACAGAACCTTTAATTAATCTTTGTTTTCTGTGTTTGTGTGCGTGTGTAAACACTGCAAAGTTCTTCCGAGCACTCAAACACATTTGTCAAATGAATATACTTCATACCACAGCAAATAAAGCAATTAAACAGTTAACTACCATGCTACATTTGAATAATCTTTAACATACACCTTAGCCAAATACATTTAAACTCGTTTTTTTCATTTTTTCATAGAAAACATTTCCTGTCTTAGGTCAGTTAGGATCACTACTTTATTTTAAGAATGTGAAATGTCAGAATAATTGTAGAGAGAATGATTTATTTCAGCTTTTATTTCTTTCATCACATTCCCAGTGGGTCAGAAGTTTACATACACTTTGTTAGTATTTGGTAAATTGTTTAATTTGGGTCAAACATTTTGGGTAGCCTTCCACAAGCTTCTCACAATAAGTTGCTGCAATTTTGGCCCATTCCTCCAGACAGAACTGGTGTAAAGGTGTCAGGTTTGCAGGTCTCCTTGCTCACACATGCTTTTTCAGTTCGGTCCACATATTTATCAGATTGAGGTCAGGGCTTTGTGATGGCCACTCCAATAACTTAAATGTGTTGTTCTTAAACCATTTTGCCACAACTTTGGAGACATGCTTGGGGTCAATGTCCATTTGGAAGACCCATTTGCAACCGAGCTTTAACTTCCTGGCTGATGTCTTGAGATGTTGCTTCAATATAGCCACATAATTTTCCTTCCCCATGATCCCATCTATTTTGGAAGTGCACCAGTCCCTCCTGCAGCAAAGCAACCCCACAAAATGATACTGCCACCCCCATACTTCCCTGTTGGGATGGTGTTCTTTGTCTGGCAAGCCTCACCCTTTTTCCTCCAAACATAACAATGGTCATTATGGCCAAACAGTTTAATTTTTGTTTCATCAGACCAGAAGACATTTCTTTAAAAAGTAAGATCTTTGTCCCTGTGTGCACTTGCAAATTGTAGTCTGTTTTTATTAATCACGGTTTTGGAGCAGTGGTTTCTTCCTTCCTGATCAACCTTTTAGGTTATATCGATATAGGATTAGTTTTACTGTGGATATAGATACTTGTCTATCTGTTTCCTCCAGCATCTTCACAAGGTCCTTTGCTGTTGTTCTGGGATTGATTTGCACTTTTCGCACCAAACTACGTTCATTTCTATGAGACAGAATGAGTCTCCTTACTGAGTGGTATGATGGCTGTGTGGGCCCATGGTGTTTATACTTGAGTACTAATGTTTGTACAGATGAACGTGGTACCTTCAGGCATTTGGAAATTGCTCCCAAGGATGAACCAGACATTGTTTTTTTTCTGAGGTCTTGACTG